>BGNK01001546.1:41875-59542 GCA_003297005.1 Symbiodinium sp. clade A Y106
TGGTGCTCAGTAAACCACGACTGCAGTAGTTCCCATTCGCTGTCATAGGCCTCAGTCCCAGGTCTTTTGGACTACAATTTTCAAGACTGAAGAACCCACCTCTTCGGAGTGCCTTTTTGTCCACCAGCGTGGGAACCTGAATGCTAGATTAAGGACTACACATCGGCACAGGCATAACGCAAGCCGAGGCAAATGCACCAAGCTCGGCTCGTCCATGGGCGGCCTCTCCGCCCGAACTGTGATCACAGGTCCTGAAAGAACCAGGGCCAATGCAACCTCACGGATCTAAACAACCAAGCTGAGTCCCTTGCCGGCAGGGGTGGCCACATAAGTGACACCTAAGCGACGACAAAAAGCGAAGCCGTCCGGTAGAGAAGACCCGAACCAACAGCAGCCAAGTCCAGTGCTGTCGCTGGCAGACATGTTGACGAGCCTCAACATGCGGAGGACGACCGAGGCCAGCACGAAAGAAAAGAAGCGGTGTAGAACTTTTTCGAGCAAAAAATGGCTGTGACCGAAACTCTTAAACGAGCGAGTCTAGAGCAGTCTGGCTGCTTCGCTACTGCTGCCTGCACAACTTAGCTCGTCCGATGCCCAGCAGACTCAACACCATAGAAAACCAGAACAGATCAGCGATAGGCCAACCTGTTCCAAGTTCTCCGTGGTGATGAACCTGCCGGGCATTGAACGAGTTAGGTTGCGCAGGCAGCAGTAGCGAAGCAGCCAGACTGCTCTAGACTCGCTCGTTTAAGAGTTTCGGTCACAGTCATTTTTTGCTCGAAAAAGTTCTACACCGCTTCTTCTCTTTCGTGTTGGCCTCGGTCGTCCTCCGCGCCTGATGTGGAGTGCTGTCCATGTGAATTCGATTCTATGCCATCTTTGCTTTTAGCTGGTGTCCCAAACTCTGACCTCCGCCACCCCATGACCAAGGCTCTTGCGTAGGCGGTGTTCAGCGCTAAGTGATCCGAGGGCGGACCCGCCTATGGCCGGTCGTGAGCGCGTAGGACTTCGGGGGTCTTTGCGTGCAGACTTTGAAGTATCGCGAACTCACCCGCACCCCACCGGAATCTGCAGACAATTAGAGTATGGCTTTGAGTATCACCATCTAGGAATAATGAGGGGAAAGTACCAGAAGAGTTACTCAAGCAAAAACATCCCTAGACATCGTAAACGCAGCAAGATAGTGCTCGACTGGCTTCTGCTGCAAGCACTGCAGGCGCCAAATGCCCAAAATGAACTGTAGACCCTGGCCCCTGCGCCCTTAACCTGTAAACCACCCAGACCCCAAAAATCCACTGGGGGTCCTTCGGCAGCAGCTCGGCGCAGTGCGTCGCCCTGGCAGCAGCGGTGCAGTGGGGTTTACCGGGATCCCTAAGTACGTATCTGCGGGGTTTTGGGGTTTACGCTGTCGGCTGTAGAGTTTCAATAGAGCCCTTTATCGTCCTTGATAATGGGTATTAGCTGCAAGAAAAAGCAGCTGGCGGATGTACAGGTAGCCCTAAATCCAAAACCCTGCAGACAGGCACCCTAAACTCTAAACCTCTAAACCCCAAACCCCTATAATAAACCCTAAACCCTGAAGCCCTAAAGCCTAAACCCTAAACCCCCCTTAACCCTAAACCCCTAAGACGTGAGGGCCGGGCTTGGCTTGCGCCCGCTTGCTCTCAGAGAAAGGCGATGCCAGCCTCAACGAGTGTCCCAGGTGAGCGATCTCTTTTAAGGGATCTAGGGTTTGGGTTTAGGGTTTGATTGTTTTGGGTTTAGGGGTCCCAGCTGAGCGATCTCTTTTAAGGGATCTGGTACCCTAAACTCAATAGATCAAAAGAGCCCTCGACTCTAAACTAGGCTCTAAACTCCAAAACCGCAATACCTAAACAACAATGTAATAACCTAAACCCTAAACTCTATATACGCCCTAAACTCTATATACCCTAAGCCCTGAACGCTATAAGCATAAACCCCATCTTCTATAAACCCCAAGCCTAAACTCTAAATTCTATAAACCCTACACCTAAACTCTATAAGCCCCCAAACATGAACTCGGCACTTGGGATCTTGCGGTGAGCGATGCGACAGTGTTGCAGCGACAGTCCAGACCTCGGAACATGAAGAGGGGATGAGGGCGAAGTTTAAAGGCTTAGGGTTTCGGGCTTCGGGCTTGCGGTGCTCAGTTTGAGTTTGTGTGCGGTTTAGGGTGTGGGGAGAGAGAGGGCAGAGAGGGTTGTGGGGCTGGTGGTCTGAGAAGCTTGCTGAAAAAGGCATGCTGTCTCATCAGATGCTGGGACCGCGTGTCTACCCTAAGAACATGAGACGCAGAGATTCTTCAACAGAACAGGTCTGCTGCAAACGAGGATGCTGTCGAGTGAAGATTTTGCTGAAGATTGCGCGAACAACAGGCCAAAACAACACCACAAGTTTATGTCAGACGCTTGCCATCCTTCGCAGACTTTTTAACTCGAAACGCATGCGGGTAAACTCTCGCCCGAAGTTATATCACGCCCACTCTGGGTTTTCTATGGAGCGTCACGACTACCACCGCGACTGCTACCACTGCCAACACCTCCACCACGCGGCACCACCATCACCACCTTGGCCATCACCACCATCATCACCGTCACTTCAAGACGACTGCGACAATCACTGCGGCACAACGAATACTGCATCATTGCAACAGTTACAGTCACCCTCACGATTTTCAGTCCCAAACCCGAGACTTAGAAGCCCTAGCCCTATTTCTTGGAGCCGGGTTGAAAACTGCCATTTTGCAGCACGAACACTAGGGTCAGCTAGCTGGGATGCCTGCCGCCTCCACTCCACCGAAGAGCGCGGCGTATAAGACCATCCTCGCACGGAGCTTAACCGCGGCGTCTTGGGGTTTAGGGATACTCAAAAAGTCCATCTGAAACTCATGATCTAGTTCCGTAATCATGATCGTATAGATTATGCATATAGAGAAGATCCTCCAGCCACAAGAGGTACACAGTACACCCCCCAGGCTCTGAAGGGCTCTGGAGTGTAGCATTTGTTTTTAGGGGTAAGCAACACTAGAATCGGAAAATCTAAACCCTGATCCCTAAACCCCTAAGCCCAAACCACTCAAGCTTACAAACATGCTCCCCAAACCCTGGGGCTGAAATCCCTCCATTCCGGAATGTTCTTTAGATAAACTGATGGCCGAAAAGCTCTAAGTACCTACTTAGTAGAAAGTGACTCTCTGTAGTAGGAATTACTATTATTGTTGGGGTATGTATGCCCCATATAGGAACCCACATGCCATGGACAATGCACCCGGAACTAAGGACAGTGTTGTATTTGTCAAGGCTTTCTATTGAGTCGGAGCTCTCAATCTGAGACCCTATAACCCTAGTCTCTAAGGACTCATATATTAAGGCTTTTGGGCCCAAAGACTATACTATATAAGGCTTTTGGGCTCCTTTGATGCCCAGGGAAAGCAAAACCCTAAGCAGGCTATGGATTCAGCGTTTAGGGTTCTGGATTCCATCTGAAACTGGTTTAGAGTTTATAGGGCTTCGGAGGCCTAGCTAAGCCTGTAAACCCTACACCCCATAGACCCGAAACTCCTCAGCTGTTATAAGTTTAGGAATGACGAGACTCGGGACAAAGCCACACAGTTTCCGGCCAAGGAACTTCCCGAGACGCACGTCACAAGGCAAGCGGACCAAACATTGCCCTGCAAAGCAGTTTAGTGGTATTTCGCCTATAGGCTTCGTGCTTAGGGTTTAGGGTGCGCTAGTTTGTTTACGAGTTTATGTGCTTTGCCATGGGATCCTATAGTTTAGGGTCGTGCCCTGCCGTTGATGATCTTACTTTGCTGCCAAAGAGCCTCATTAACCACTTTCTGTCTAGGTCATTCCATGGTTTAGGGTTAATTGCAGAATGAGAAGTAGTGTCCACACTACCTAAGCAGGTTGTCTGGTTTGGGCCACTCTCAAGTTGGAACCAGCCTTAATATTAAATGCCCCCGTAGCTAGGAACGAAACATAGCTATTGAGTCGCACTATCTCACGAAGTGGGTACTACTTAGACTCGTGTCTACCAGTAACTGGTAATAGCCCCAGGGCGCAGGGGTAGTAGGTAGAATGGCAGGACCTTGACACTTATAACAAGGCCTTGGGTACATCGTAGTATTATTGATCCGTAACGAAAGCTACAAGCTTCTTTATTGCTAGGTTCCTGAGGAGCCCCATCATAATAAGGGCACCCTTCTTCCTACTGTTCGGTTTGAATAGGGGACCCGAAAATAAAAAGGGCAAAAGGGTACTACTCAGGAACCGAGCTCTAAGACCCTAAACCCCTCTTGATCCCTTGTAGAACCCTTTAAACAGGGATTGCGAGTTTGGGGCTTCGATGTTCAACTCGTAAGCCTTGGCTTTGGGTCAGAACTCCTCGCTGCGTGTCACCAAATTACCCGACCGCCAAAAATCCAGCCCTGAGCGATTAGAGTAATGCCTATTGCCTGCATGTCTTCGGTTTAGGGCCGTTGCTTACTTGTCCAGTATTCTAGGCGAGACAAACGCGGCCAAGGTTTAACCTCTGGGGCTTGTAGCCTGCTCGACTACTGAGCAGGCCTGAATTCATGCAACGAAACAAAGCTCTGAAATGCCTAAAAAACTGAACTGCCTAAACTCACGACACCGTCTCCCTAGAGGAAAAGGGCGTGCAGCAGTCGCTCATTCACTACCAAATGAGCCCAACAATGTCCCTTACTGAAGGAACATATTTTACATTATAAGATGCTTAACATCATGATCTAAGGGTTTGGCGTTTCATTGCCTCAGGAGACACCATGCAACTGAGCTCCTTGCCTACCGGCGTGATCACGTACCTCGACAGCTCACAGGAATGGATGTTATTGGCATCTCTACATCGAAATAAATCCCAAACCCCTGACTACAACCCGCAAGCCCGAATATAGAGGCCGTAATAACTAGAATAGGGAGTTTTGGGGTATGTATCCATCAGTGTGGTACCCAAGTCCCAACCCATCAGAACACTTCCAGGAAATCATGAGCTTCCCCGACCCATCGAACTCAAAAGGAATCCGATTCAGGTTCGGGGTTGAAACAGCCGTCTCTTCTTCAGATAACAGGGCCCAAAAGCTCAAAGTTTCTAATCAACTAACAGCAAAGGCCAACGAAATTCAAAGTTCTCCCATCGGCTAAATAAAAGTTTTAGAGTTGATGATTACAGTGGCCTGCAACTTCCAGAAAGACTTCTCCAAGTAGGGGTAAGCATTCAGCTCGGGATTCTCAAGAACCCGCTGAAAATTGGAAGCTGCACCGTCGAGGTCTGGGAACTTAGGACATGCCTCGGGTACAATGCCTACAGTAGAAGCCAGAAAGTTGGAACATCATTAGCCTCCTGCCCTTAAAGTAAAGCATAGGGAATCCCAGCATGAATCATCCTAAATCTATGTTCCAACTTTCTGGGGTTCACTGTGTGCTGTCCTCATGTGGGAGTTTCCGAAAATAGGGGTACCTTATTATTTGGGGGTCCTTATAATAAGGATCCTACTATTTTAGGGTACTATATTAGGGTCCCCTATGTTCGGAAACTCCCATGTGTCTGGGGTTCTGTAGGAACGACAGCTCTGCCGACTAAAGATGCCTTTCCCTAACAAGCCCTAGCCCAAAAAAAACACTAAGCCTTCACTAAGCCTTGACGCCCCAAACCCCAAAACCCTAAAACACCAAACCCCATCAAAGTGAAAGAAACCAGAAGCAACCCAACAAGAACCCCGAATCTCTAAAGACAGCCGGGTTGATAACCCTAAACCCTACAACTGAGGCTCCGTCCATGCATCGTCCTCGTCGCGGCTCCAGCGCGGGGCATCCGGGGGTCTGACCTCGAAGTTGGCGCCACGGCTTAGGGTTTCGGGATGTTTAGGATGTGAAAGAGGTGCACGGTTTTGACAACGTTTGTCAGGCGGATTCACAGGCTTGTTAGGATGTTATGACTACGAGGGCTTAGGATTCAGGATTAAACGGGCTTAAACCAACGGTTTAGGGTCTACTTTGTACTGCCAAGACCTAATCATGTTGTAGGTTCTTATTATACACCTTAATTTGATTAATTTGTATGGAATTTAAAGGGGCCCTGCAAAAGAACTAGCTTTTGGTAGGCTCAGGTAATTTAGCTGTGCTCTGAGTCGTGAAAGCATAAAGTAGCCACTGGAGTGAGAAGCTACTCCCTATAAAAAGTTCACACCTTTCACGTGAGGGGTTGACGTCAAACTAGGGGGTTTGGGGCTTAGGGCTGGGCTTTTGGTTTCGTGTACTATAAGTCCGTAGTCCGCAAAACTAAACGCCCCAAACCCAAGTACCGCCAGACCCTGGAAATCCCCGAACCATCATAACCTCATGCCCCACATACGGAAACCCCCACCCCGAACCCCGATATACTCACTCCATGGTCCAGAACAATTTAAGGAACCCCCAAAAGCAAGGTTTCTTAGGGTCCAGGTAAACCCTAAAATCACATTCCATGGCAGGACAGCTCATCTGGGCCCATGGCCCCCTCCTCGACGGCTCCTGTCGACCGAAGCGTCGTCACTGCCTCCGCAAGGATGTGCGGAATCTCTTTCAGGTTTTGTGGGGTTTGTGGGTCTGGGGAGTCGCGGGGCTTCGGATTGCAGGGCATTGCAGGGTTAAGGAATTGGGATGCTGTAGTCGTGCTACAAAGACACAGAAAGCAAGAGGCTCTTGCCCCATCCTTCCTGGCGTGTTTACTGGTTGTTTCTCTTGCCTTCGCTTGGACTCCTCTCGAACACGAGAAGCCCCCACGCACACTCTCTCTCTCTCTCTCTGAGTCTCTCACGCTCACTGGTGTTGTTCGACTTCCCTCGCGCGACATGAAACTCAAAGCCTTTAGCTGAAGTAGCTCGTGACGGCCGACATTAAGATTGCCACGTACACCGCGAACACAATCCAAATGCAGATGGAGGTGATACTGCTCGCGGAGATGGTGGTGATGGTGACGATGAGATGTTCATGGCGGTGAAGACAGTGACAGTACCGGTGATGACTTAGGGGCTGAGTACCCTAGCCCAAAAAAGGTTAACCTTCTGAATTATAGTAGGATTATATAAGCCCCCAAAGGTTAAAGGTTACCTACTCAGCCCCTAAGATGATGATGATGATGATCAAGATGATGGTGAAGAAGATGAGGATGAGGATGATGATGATGTGGCGGAGGATGAGGGTGATGATGATGATGATGATGCTGATGATGGTGATGGTGGTGAGGATGATGACCATCCCACCACCAGCACCAGCATCATCAGCTTCTTCATCTTCATCATCATCATCAGCATCGCCACCATCATCATCACCACCGTTGTCATAATCATCATACCAATTCTGATGATTACCCTGATGCTGGTGATGGTGATGACGGCGACGTTGATGACGCTGACGGACAGCGCTTTTGATATTTGTAGGTTTGATCGCAATGACGAAACGGTCAAGCATTCTTTGATATTTTTTGAGCAGTTTGATGCCTCGCTACCAGCAGTGGAAACTGGTCAGCAAAGTCAAGAACTTAAACCCTTAACCGAGCATCTGGGATGTTGTACTTGGAGGCACCAAGCTCCTCAACAGTCTACAGCGATCCACAGCACCCCTTAATTTAAGCCCCACTCGCGCTAATTAATCGTAATTAATCCCCTCTTCGACCCTGAACCCGAAACCCCAGGCACTCTCCACCCTAAATCTCACACCCTAAACTTGCCAAAAACCCTTCTCGCCTGGTCGATTCGGGACTTGGCAGGCGGATCTAGCGCCTCACGCGATTGATGGCTCTCAGATTCTCCACGATCCCTTAAGAATGGATACGGTTGTGGGGTTAGTGATGTTTAAGGCTTTGAGGGATATTGTAAGGACCCTTGAATCATGAAACAATTTTTCGTGCGACTGCAGTGATACACTCAGTGAAGGGCCTATGCAGTCCTTGGTTTTCAGCTGACGCCTGGTGTGACTCGGAACCCCCGATTCAGGGTTTCTTGGTTCCCCACCTGACTGGCCTTTGCGTGTTCTTAATCCTGATAGAAATGAAGCACAACAATGCTACCCCCAAGAAAACAGGGTAACACAACGCAAAATCAGGGCCTCAATGAACAGATCTTGGTTTGGGGCTTCATTTTGTATAAGTCTGTTAAGGAAATTCTGGGGATACGCTTCTTTCTAGGAAGACCTCGGGTGTGGGGTTTGAAGGCCCTAAGCCTTTAAGCCCTAAACCCCTGCACCCGTAGCCCTGCTCCCCACACAAGGCAACCCTGTGCTCCTCAAAACCAAAAAGCGGCAAGCCCAAAAGCACCTCTTAGTTGCTGAGTTCATAAGTCCCAACAAGTGTACACTTTCAGTTCTATAATGGACTATATTATCCCAAAAAGTGTGAAGTGTACTCACTCAGCTACTAAGACCTTAGATTCGAAGCCTCAAACACGAGGGCTATGCAGCCCCCAAATCCAGTTAAGGGTTTGGGGTTTCGGGGTTTACCTAAGCCGCGAAAGCACCCCAACCCTCAACACCCTGACGAACTAAGCCCTAAACACCTTAATCCTGAAACAGACAATGGCCCAAAAACCCAAAACAATCCACCCAAAACCCTCAACTCCCAAAACTCCTAAACCCTCATCCCTAAACCCTAAACTCCCCTAAACTCCCAAAACCCCTAAACCCTCATTTAGGGGAAGGCCTCGGTGAACGAGTTCGGTTGAAGACCGGAGCTCAAAACCTGGAGGTCTGCCGTTTTGGAGGGTTCAGGGTTTATAATAGGGTTGCGGATCTGGAGGACGGTTTAGGGTTCAGGGTTCAGGGTTTAGGGTAGGGTTTAAGGCTTCCTCTTTCCGGTTTGGGGTTTTAGGTTCCATGCCTGATTGCGGCTTCGTTTAGGGTTCAGCGTTTGGGGTTTTGACATGGGTTTTAGAGTTTGTACCTTGGGGGCTTAAGGAACGGGGGTGAGGAGGTTGTAGGGGGGTGGGATCAGGATCTAGGGTTCATGGGCTCAGGATAGATTTGGGGCTCAGGGTTCAAGGCTTTGGGAATTAGGGTTTGGAGTACAGTTTATGGCATATGCTTCTGTGGCATAGAGGCTCTACAGGGCCGCAAGTGAAACCTTCGGAAGCAAGTGCTCTCGGTTTAGGACGCTAGCTCAAGGCCTGAAAATTCCGGAGCCTTCTGTCCAAAACTTATACTTGATATCTAGGAGCCCTGACGAATAGTTTCAGTTTCGGTAACTCTGTTAAAGAAATTCTGGGATCCCGGCAGAGAGCATCAGCTCCATCAGAGAGCACCGGAGGATCTCCGGCGTGGGCATCTCCTGCAAAAAATTGAACCTCTTGGCTCAAAGGGTCCTAGGAGCCCTAAGTACGGCTGATGGACAAAATCCTGCATTACCTTAAGGACCCTAAACTATGGGAATTATGGTATATTCCTTATTATGGGTCATGCAGGATTTTGTCCATCAGCCGTACCTATATGGGCAATACTTGCCCAAACCAAAATAGTAATTCCGAGTATAGAAAAGCCCTGCTACATAGGTTCTTAATTAGGACCCTTTGGGGGTGTATAGTACTATAGCTAGAAAGAAGCGCCGAACAAATAGTGTTCGTTATTGTCTTAGATGAGTGAAATTAGTATGTCTTGTGGTTGCGTTTTTGAATGTTTGTGTTTCATTTTGAAGCAGGAAAGCTTTCCTGCTAACAGGAAAGCTTTTCTGCGTGGGGCATTCCTTCCGGAGGATACTGTCTGAAGGGACGCAGTGCAGTCAGTACGAGTGTTACGAGTGTTGGCCAGCACAACTTTAAGTGCCTGTGGCTTTAACACATACGAGGGTGAATGTGAAGGATAGCATGCGGAAGTCGCGTGATTCCGTCTGCCAGGTACGGTGTTCCGGTATGACGGGCATAGTCAGGGCGCCCTTCGAAGAACCACCACCGTCTTGCTGAACAGACCACTGCCCTGAGCAGATAATATCTCTTCGGAGAAGGGACGCGGGTCACGGTGAGGATGGGTGTGCTTTAACGGCTTTGCTGGATGCCGTTCTCTGGGGAGGAGCCTGAACTCCAACTGGAGCCTCCACCCGTCATGTTCCATAGATTATGGTTGCGTAATGTTTGAGTATACTACGGCGCGGTTGTTCCTGGGTTTGTCAGTGCTTGCTCGTGTGTTTGTGTGTGTGTGTGTGTAAGTAAGTGTGTGTGTGTGTGTGTGTGTGTTTGTTTGGCTGCTTGTTTGTTTGTTTGCCCTTTTCCCGTGGAGTTAGACTTCAGAGCTGTAGTAGGTCCCCAAGACCCCACAGCTAAAAATCCTGGAAACCCAAACCCTATGAACACATCTCATCAACCACCGGAACCCTGAACCCCTAACGTCCCGATTATTAAAAGCACCTAAAACCCCAAAGGCCCTGAGCCCGAATTCTCACCCGCCGTCTTACCCAGACTGGTCCTGCAGCCTCATGTTGAAGCGGCTCTTCGTCAGAAGCGTAAAGCCTGCAGGGTTTCGAGTTCTAGGGGAACTTTAGGGTCTGGGGTTTAGGGTGAAACTTTGGGGTGTCGGGTTTAGGCTATGCTTCGAGATTGTCAGAAGTTTGAGGCCTCGATTGGGGGCAAGGGTTTAACACTGAACCTTAAGTCCTACACCCTTTCTGGGTGATTGTCAAGATTATGATCCCTTTTGGGCCCCTGATATAATACGGCACCTACTATTTAGGGTACCCAAAACGGGCCCCCAAATTTGACAACTACCCATATATAGATCCTAAACCCTCAACTCAAAATCTGAGTTCTCTAGGGTTGAAGGGCTTTGGGTTGGGCCGTGTGATCCTTCGGCTGCGGTTACGCATTTAGGATTTAGGGTTTTGGGCTTTATGGATTTATGGTTTCGGGGTAGATTTAGGTTTAAGGCTCTCTTTCGGGCTCAGGGTGCAAAATCGTTGGGGTTGTGGAGACTTGTGTGCAGCGAGTATGCGGCGGTAAATTGAGGGGAATGCTACTGTGTGTGCATATGGGAAAGCCGCATGACAATATAGGAACCTGATTGAGAAACCTTGGTCTGTATTTAGGTGCTCTAGAATCAGTTTCCTACATTGACTAATTACGCCCCGAAAATGCCGCCGAAATGCAGACACCATGCCCCAAACGTGTGATAAGGCCAGAGGAAACACCGTGAACTAGCGCATCTTTCACAACTAGAAAACAGCCACGAAACTAAAACCGCTAAAGTACTCCACACACCAGCATTGTTCAGGCAACTTGCCCTAAAGTCTTGTCTGACATCGGCACCCTGAATGCCCTTAAGAACACCTGCGTGAGCTCTAAGACGCTAGTAAATTCGTAAGCCCACGACCTGTCCCGAGCCCTTAACACCCTATATCTGGCCCAGATCGCCCACAGTATCCAGCCAATCATAAGACATTAACACAACGTCTTTTTAAGATAAAGGATGAGGGTATTTCCTTCCACTGACAACTGTGGATTAAAACATGAACGTTACCGGCGCCTGACCTCTTTAGGGCATCCTCTTCTGAAAACCTATAATTACTTAGGCCCCTATAGTTGAGGGCTTGGGGTTTAGAGTTTCTGCAGTGCCCCGGAGAGAACAACTGATGCTCTGGCCAAATCCAGCACGAACGCGGCCAGCACGACCTCTTCTCTGCAGCACCTCGAACGAGTGCTTCAGGGTAAGAAGCCCCATGAAATCCCCAAGCAATACTTTATCTCCCAACTCTTAACTCTCAAAGACTTCCTAAACCCTAAACCCTAAATCCTAAACCCCCGTAAGCTTCGGTGGCTCGTGGGCAGGATTGCAAAGAAACGGAGATGACGCTTTGGGTCCATACGCTCGCAGTTGAGGGTGCAGAAACCGCTCGGGACTGCCCCATAAACCACGAATTCATGACCTGCCTTGCTGTAGGCTCTGGGTAACAAGCTTAGTATGGAATTTATCCGAGCCGTACTTGTACCAAGACAGAAAGTAGGTTATGGTAGTCTAAGGTCAGGATTGGTCTCAGAGCCGGACAGTTCAGAGTTGTCTCGGGGGTCGGATTAATTGGGAGCACCAGTGAAGGAAGGCACCTACAACACCCCACAACACTCTTGTCACAGACGTAAATGGGGAGTTTCCGAAAATAGGGGACCTACTACCATAAATAGTAGGATCCTTATTATAAGCACCCCAAAGCAAGGTACCCCTGATTTTCAGAAACTCCCAAATCATGAGTTTTCAGCTCTCTGAGAACCCCCGGCAAACAGCCGCACCTCAGCTTTCGAGATGAACTGCTCTTTCAAGGAGGACGTGTTGGAGGGCTCGTGGTATCGCTGGCCTCGGCTTTTCATGGCTCGGTTTCGGGTTCAGGGGAGTCTAGATTTCATGGCTGAGGACGGGGAATGTGAGGGCTTATGGCTTAGGGCTTATAGGGCATACCGAAATAAAATTGTGGCCCAGTATCTGCAAAAGGCTGTTATTCTACATACTGTTAGGGTCCAGGCAGGCTTCATGCGGATTTCAGGGTTTAGGGATATTCAGGATTTCGGAATTCACTGGTTCAGGCGTGGGGGATATTAGGATCTAGGTTTCATGTGTTGCCTTCTCGTGGCATTGCTTGATCTTGCAGAGGAGAAGAAGAACCCTTACGAACCTGATCCAGGGATCTAAGCTGGGCATGCGCGCAACTCAAAGCCAAAAACAAATCTGAACCGTTACCCCCAACAGTCAGGTTGATAAGTCTTTGGGCACTACCTACTACCCAAACCCCAAACCCTAAACCCTACCCGGACGAAGTGTGCTGGGCCTGACCCTCCGCTCTGGAAACCACAAACCCCAAGCAGCATCGAGCGGACCGTGGATGCTGCCGAAAGCTCTTCGGAGCTTTCTGCTCCGGATACCCAGAGATCCCAATACCCTTTAATTAAGAAATAAACCTTAAATTATTATAATAGCATCCCTAGTTGCTGGAGCCGCCCTAAAGGTCGCCTCGTGAGTTTCGCAGCCTCCTTGCTCTCGCTTTGGGTTTTCAGCTGAACCTCAAGTCTCAGATCTCAGTGTCGGGGTGGGGATCTGAGTGATGAGTACCTTCCTATCTCGTCAGCAAGAATTGAGCCTTTCACTGGGTGGCTTTGTGTCAGCTTTGACCGCCCATGTACAGCTCGACTCATTCGTGGTGCACTGAAAAGGGGTCACGTTCTGCACCGACCAGTGTCCCATCGCCGCGGCAAGCGTGGCAACAACCTTCTGATCAGACGTGCTACGCCCCCAACCTTCCAAAAGCCCAAGTCCCAATCCCTATACTTACCGCCACAAACTGCGCATGGGCTAAGCCAATTCACAACACTCGTAAGCACAGAAGATACCCCAAACTTCCAGTTTGGGGGTTGTAATCTTCAAAATGCAGAAGATCCCGTCGTGCTGAGCACGAGGCATTTTACCTTCCCGGCATCCACGACGAAGACGACATCCGGAATTGTCACGCCGGTTTCGGCGATGTTGGTACCTGCTGCTACCTCCCTCTAGCAGATGCACCCTAGAGTTCTACATGCGCATGTTTTGCGGCTTTCCCCGAACGGCGGGTTCTTTATGATCTGATGGTGTCATGGTTTCAGTGATGACAACAGAAACGCGAGACTCGTGCGGACCGCAAATACGTCATCTGACTCATCTGTTTGAGGATCCTTGAAGCACTGAGAATGCGTTATGAAACCGTGATGAAACACCCCAGAATACAACCTCTGAAAGCAGCCCCCTGAGAAAAACACCGTTGATAAAGCCCACACAGCACAAATATTTGGTGCTTAGTTCTTGGAATAGGGTTTCGGGGTCTAATGCGGGAACAATGTATCTATTCATCCAGACTTCTAGACTACAGTCACAGGGTGATATAGTGGCCTTCGTAGTTGGATCAGGGATGGGAGGGGTTAATCTAGGAATATCGTCTATATATATATATATGTATATTTCTTTACCTATTTAAGTATTCAAGCTTCTATAGACCTGACGCAGTCCCTGACGACACGAATCCTCAGAGAGCTCAGACTCCGGCTTAGGACGATCTTCCTCACACCGGGCCGAGGAGGGTCAAAGACCTTCACAGATGCTTTGGGGTGTATAAGATTGCTTTAGGATTTGGGTAGTTCTCTAGATTAGGGTCTCTTCTTGGGTCAATCAAACAGTACGACACCCTTGTAGAAAGGACCCTAAACTGCACCCTAATTTAAAGAACTAACCATTTGTTTAGATTTAGGGAATGATCAGGATTTACAGTGTAGGGAACGGGATTTAGGATTTAAGGTTCAGGGAGTACTGCTTAGGCTTGTGCATGATGAGGTACACGGAGTGCTGGGTGCCATGTTATCCTAGGTTCCCCAGTATCCCCTGAAAAATAAGGGTGCCCATTTTCCTGGTATTCGGTTCTGATCAGGGAACCCTAAACTAAAAGGGACAAAAGGGTGCTACCGGGTAACCTGGGATCTGACTTCGGCTGAGTTTTGCAAAGGTTCCTTTGGGGCTGAGTACCCTAGCCCAAAAAAGGCTAACCTAGTAGGATTATATAAGCCCCAAAAGGTTAAAGGTTACCTCCTCAGCCCCTAAGGTTCTGTTTCTACAGCTCTGCTCGTCATCCTGTAAATACTTCGGAAGCATTTAGATGGGAGTTTCCGAAAATAGGGGACCCTAATATAGTACCCTAAATCGTAGGATCCTTATTATAAGGACCCCAAACAAAGGTACACCTAATTTTCGGAAACTCCCAGATCAGATCGGATCAGTTCCAATTCCGACTTGTAGGAATGCCCTAAACCCTAAACCCTACACCCAAACTCAAACAAAAATAAAACCAAGACCTAAAACGCGAACATATTAACTCTGAGCCGACATACCTAGGGCCCCCAAAAAGCACATAAGCAAAAATTAGGATAGGGATATCCCATATAAGCCCCCCTTATAATGAAGCCCATTAAGGTAGGGATATCCCCATAAAACGCTCACGTTTCTTTTGTTGATGGGCTGATTACAGTACCGGGAGAACCTCACATTTAACTACATGTTTTGCTTGCAAACCCTGAACCCCTAAACCCTTAAACCCTAAAATCCTGCACCAAAAGCCGCCAGAATCCAAGGTAGTGCCTTCGCATGATCCTCGCCACTCAGCATGCTGTGGAGCGTGAGGACCAAGCCTCACATGGTATATAGGAAGCACTTGTCTATATGTCAACCAAAGACATGGACAAACGTGTAATGCAAATATGATTGGATATGTACGCATGTAGTTATAATATGTTTACCGCCATGCATGCATAATGCATCCGACCACCATCCAGCCATCCAGCCCTCCGGTCCATCCATCCAGTCATCCCTCTGTCCGTCCGCCCATCCATCCATGCATACATACAAACATACATCCATACAGACACAAACATATGCATACACACATACACGTACATCCCATACATCCAGGCATGCATGCATACCGAAACCCTCAGAGCTAAAACCCCTGGGCCATAAACCCCGAACCCTCTGAAATCCCTACACGCCCGAAGCACTCAAACACCCTGACAACCCCAAAAAACCCTGGGAGTCCTAAGCGCTAAATGCCCGAAAAGCCATACCCTCGACACCCGAACATCGAAACCCCGAGGGCACCGGGCAGGTGCTCTCCAAAGACCCGAAACCCAAACCTTGAACCCAAAGGCCTTTCTGCAACGGGTTTCTTGCTTCGCTGCGCCGAAACCCTGATGAAAGCCCTCATTAAACCTTCAGCCCCAACCCCTTAAACTGCAGGCAACAAACCTTAAGCCCTAATACGTGAAATTAAGTGAAGATATCCTACCCAAGGATGTCGAGAATGGTGTGAAGCTAGAACCAAACCTAGACTTACGCACAACAACCCTCGGTCAAGGGATCAACGATTTTTTAACAGCNAAGCTAGAACCAAACCTAGACTTACGCACAACAACCCTCGGTCAAGGGATCAACGATTTTTTAACAGCCAAACAGCCTCGGCATGTACTGAGTAGGCACTCCTGCATGTCTATCTGTACATAGAGGTCATCGGATTCACGCACCCCCCCTCGCTCTCGACAACACGAAGAGAGCGACAGGAGCGTTATGGAAAACAACTATGCAATAAAGCTAACACTATGGAGAACCCTGACCTCACTGTTGCACATGCAAAAGAGCGCCTCNCGACAACACGAAGAGAGCGACAGGAGCGTTATGGAAAACAACTATGCAATAAAGCTAACACTATGGAGAACCCTGACCTCACTGTTGCACATGCAAAAGAGCGCCTCTCTACTGCCTACGAGATTAACATGATTTTGGGACAAAAACTATCTGCTCGATTCCGATCCCTTGGAATCCATCCAAAGGGCCCTTTTAAAGGGTAATTCGTCTTTAAGCAGTCAGNCAAAAACTATCTGCTCGATTCCGATCCCTTGGAATCCATCCAAAGGGCCCTTTTAAAGGGTAATTCGTCTTTAAGCAGTCAGCATCCCTAACGACTAATACTTGGAAGATAGATCGGACTTCAGACCCCCCACCACATAATGCGGTTCTAAAAACCCAGTTAGATTACCAGAGGGGATCTATCCGATTACCTCCGAAAGGCTGAAAAGCTTGGCTACCTAGACCAACGGCACATAGCGTGCCGTCATCTTCACACGAGAACCACCGTAGGATTCTCCAGCCACACATGATTTCCAAGGATCACCCCGAGTGCAATTGAGACTACTCTTACCATTCCCTTTTGGGCCACCGTTCATCCGCGCAGTGCATTTACATAAAATAATTGCCCCTAGAAAAGATCTGAACAGAGATCGTCAACACTCAATCAAGCAGAACCGCCCACGGCTTCAACCCGGCGAACTCCCCTCGAAAGAATCCACAAAACAACCACCACTAGAATACAANACAAGCCTCCAGAAAAGAGCACCCCTAGGACGACCCCTTGGAACAGGAAGACTCAACTCACCTGGGGATTCGGGTTCAGCTCCTGCACACTCAGCTGCACCAACAGACTCCGGCATGTTGTGATCAAGGAGTGACCAATCTCCTGAAGCCAAACCCTGAACAATGCCCTGAACCTGAACCTCGGACCCACCTGGGAGCAGAATCACTCCTTGATCATCAACATAGTTCACCAGCAGTGCNTGATCAAGGAGTGACCAATCTCCTGAAGCCAAACCCTGAACAATGCCCTGAACCTGAACCTCGGACCCACCTGGGAGCAGAATCACTCCTTGATCATCAACATAGTTCACCAGCAGTGCTGGCTCCGAACTCGCGGCTGGCTCGGGCGCACTATTATCGGCTTCAAACACAAGCACTTCTGTTGGCAAACTCGCAGAGATAGCAGAGGGCTCAACAGTAGAACTACCTGCTTCGCTGGATGACGATAACCCCCTTCGCGATTCCTGCAACATACCCTCAGAACCAGGACCAACCCCAAAACTAGACGCAGGACCCCGGTGTAGGGGCTCACCTAACGAGGGATCGTCACCATCCGAATCCTCAAAAGGATATGGCTGACCAGTGATGGTAGGTTGCAACACAGCCTCCCATGATGGCAGACGGACATGACAGCCATTCACTAATCCAAACCTCACATAATCCTCGACAGACTCAAACCATTGAGAACTCTGAAACAGCAAAGCGT
>BGNK01001546.1:69252-141447 GCA_003297005.1 Symbiodinium sp. clade A Y106
GGAAGCTCGCGGTGATACTGGCGGTGGCCCTGGCGGAGGTCTAATCACAGTACCCCCCGGAGACACCGGATAACCATGGTCATCACCACCCGACCTAGGTGTATAAAACCCGGAGCCCGCTCCTACTACCGCTCCTCCTGCCAGGGCATCTGCTGCAAACTGACGAAGCGACTGAGGTGCAGGAGCTGGTGGAGCTATCGCAGGTGGCTCCACGAGGGGAGGGAGAGGCCTCAAGACCCCAGAACCCTGAACAGGCAATCCCCTCGAACCGCCCAAAGCCCCAGACACCTCCCCAATGCTAGGAAAGTTCAACGCCCCTGCTAGCTGCGCCTGCTGTAACCTAGCACGGTTTACAGAGAGCTGTTGCCCTGGGAAACCAAAACCTGGACCTACCATACCTCCCATAGGATCAAGGTAATCACCTGTGAAATCACGTGAGCCACACGGCCCTACCGGCGATACACCGGCACTCGAAGCTACTTGAAAGCGATCATAACCATGGGCAAAAGAAGCAGGAGNNNTGTTGAGAGCTTATTCTTTAACAGCTGATTCTCCTCAAGGACTTGGGCCAGTAACACCTCCATCTTCTGAAGCCTTCCATCCTCAGCGGCTGGTATAAGCTCAGCTTGATCATCATCTCTGTCATCATCCACCACCGGCGGACCATCTCTTGCCATCCCACCTAAACCAGGTGCAGCCCTGGAAACCTCCAGAAGATCAGGTCTCGTGCTATCGATCAAACCAGATACCGCACCAGACATTGCAGAAGGTTCCGATCTGCCACTCAAGCCAGGTACAGCCCCAGATGTTCCTCGTCCTTTGCCGCTTAACGGCGAAAATGGCTTAGGAGCCCCANCTTATTCTTTAACAGCTGATTCTCCTCAAGGACTTGGGCCAGTAACACCTCCATCTTCTGAAGCCTTCCATCCTCAGCGGCTGGTATAAGCTCAGCTTGATCATCATCTCGGTCATCATTCACCACCGGCGGACCATCTCTTGCCATCCCACCTAAACCAGGTGCAGCCCTGGAAACCTCCAGAAGATCAGGTCTCGTGCTATCGCTCAAACCAGATACCGCACCAGACATTGCAGAAGNTCCCCAGCAGAAGCTTCAACCCGCGCCACACGTGGGTTCTCATCCGAAGGTCCTGGGACGTCTAAAAAGGCACCATAGTTTGGCTCCTGGGAGAAATTGACGACCGAGTCGCCCAGAGCTGCCGCGTCGACCTCCACGCCTAGGCGAAGTCCTTCCTCGTCCAGCGTAGCCGGCCGGTTATGGAGCAACTCGATCTCTGCCTTAGCCCTGTCACTGTAAAACGGATTCGACGTTGGCAACACTNGACCTCCACGCCTAGGCGAAGTCCTTCCTCGTCCAGCGTAGCCGGCCGGTTATGGAGCAACTCGATCTCTGCCTTAGCCCTGTCACTGTAAAACGGATTCGACGTTGGCAACACTGAACCTGCTTCAGTAGGGTTGGGCCTCGAAAGCATTGAACCTGAATCAATACCCATAGCTCCTCCTGACTCCAACGTTCCTGGCGACGCCTCGCCAGCCCGAATGCCACTTGCAGAAATGCCNGTACATGGCTTCCCGGGAAACATTAACTTCTTCAGATTCTCCAGGGACGGTTCCGCGGCGCTTGCGAGTCATCGGGTCCATCCCTAAGGAATCCTACTATGCTTTAACCAGGTGTACAACAGTTAGTCTCAATGAACCCAGCCTAGTCCTACGGCTGATAACCTACGTGAAATTAAGTGAAGATATCCTACCCAAGGATGTCGAGAATGGTGTAAAGCTAGAACCAAACCTAGACTTACNCTTACGCACAACAACCCTCGGTCAAAGGGGTCAACGATTTTTTAACAGCCAAACAGCCTCGGCATGTACTGAGTAGGCACTCCTGCATGTCTATCTGTACGTAGAGGTCACCGGATTCATGCAGTTAGGGGTTTCGGGTTTAGGTTGAGGGTTTACGAGTTTTAAGGATTTAGCGGTGTTTGGGGGCTCGAGGGCGTCGTGTCTGGATTGCACATGATTAGGGTTTAGGGTTTAGGGGGCTTGGCTGTCCGGCGTCAGGAGCATGTCTTTGACGCCTATTCACGTGGCTTGGACTTGCCAGTGAGGTTTTTCGACAACATCATCGGAAGCATCCCTGTTTCAGAATTTCGGGTTCAGGGTATTTGCGTTGGAGACATCGCGAGACCACAGGATTTGTCCATAGAGTATACCCTAACCCCAAGTAACCTACCTTTTTAAGGACTTGTATAAAGAAATCATATTAGGGAACCCTAAAAAGGTCGGTTCCTTATAGGGAACCCTAAAAAGGTAGGTTCCTTAGGGTGCAGGTAGGTCTTGCTTGCTTGGATGCATCGGGCATGAGGGGCTCGGGGGTCTGAGGTTTCGTGGGCTTTCTGCTTGTCAGGCGACCAGGTAGCCATGCTATTAGGGCCCCAAAAGAGCACCAGGGATATCCCATATAAGCCCCCTTATCAAAAGCCTTATGCTTATGTGGGTTTTTGGGTCCCTAGCTATTAGGCTATGCGAACTCCTGATTTCCTGAGTTTTGTAAACTGAAGGCTTGTATGTAAGGTTTCAGGGTTCAGGTTTTTTGGAAGCACACACAGCTCTTATGCGGCCGCCCACCACTCCTTCGCCATTGCATGTCATTCTACGGCCAAAGCCTCCTTCATGCTGACATACCCAACCGAAACCAAGGAAATTCTAAGCCCTAAACACTGAAGCCCGAAATCCCTAACACCTCAACCCTAAGCGTATTGCGCGAATTAGGAGTTTGAATGCGGAGAATTAGTCTTCCTTATTCCTGCTGACGGTGGATAGAATCTAGAAAGGTCTGGAGTCTGGAGTTTCGTACAGTCGTAAACCCTTCCAAACCCAAGAACCCCAAAATATGGCCCTACACCCTATAAACCCCACGGAAATTTCTGTTTAAGGTCTGCCTTAACCCCAAGTAACCTACCTCTTTAATTAGGGAACCCTAAAAAGGTAGGTTCCTTAGGGTCCAGGTGAGGACAAGGACTTCAGTAACAAGGGGTTCACGAGCTCCCTGTACCCCAAAGCTAGCTGAAGCTGAGGCCTGCAGCGGTGCCGGGCAGACCTTCTGGAAGCCCTCAAAAACGGCGCCATGCCCAATCTTAAAATTTTGCGGTTTAGGGTAATCAGATGACATCAGAAGTCTCGGTGGGTGGGTTCAGAAGGGTTGCCAGAATTGGTGTTGAGATGCAGCAGGATGGAGCCACTTTTGTCGATTTGCTTGCTTTGTTCAGGCTTCCCTGAATGCTGCACCATATTAAGATGATGACCACAATGTGCGCAACCCTAACTCCCGAACCCTAAACCCCCGTTTTCAAAGCCCCAAACCCCTGTCTTCCCTAAGCCCTGAACCCGAAGCCCTAAGCGTTTGGGTTCTGGGATTTAGGGTTTGACGGTTCAGGGTTTCATGCCGATATTAAGTAGATCCTCCCCAAAAAAATGTCAGTCTGATTCCCCAAAGCTTTGCTGTTGAATGATGCTGAAGGCATGGCGACATGCACCCCCAGCCTCTTGAGGACAATGGAACCCGATCCCAAGCACCACAACTGCAGAAGTCCAAAAGGCCTAAGCCGCCCGAAGCCCTCTTTGCACCCAGCGCATCCCTCCCAGCGAGAAACAAGTTGTGAACATAGGCTACTGACAGGGTATCCCGGGACTTTCACCTGACCACCATAGCGCTCTTGCCGCGCAGGCGTCTGTTTCCGTTGCCTTGCGGTTGCCTTCTGCACACCACGAGCCTTGCACACTTGTAAAGAAAACCCGAACTCCCCAAACCCTGAACCCTAGTTGTAGGAACCCTAAATGAGCCCTTAAAAGAAAGCCCGAAACTCCTTTAACCATCATCTCTAAAGGACGCCTTCAACAGCAGCCTTGTTCGAAGCTCCCGAAGTCCTCGCCGTGCAAATGAGGCCTCGATCCTGAGCATCGAGATGCCCTGGTGTGGCTTGGCTTTGTTGTTTTTGCTGTTATGCAAGTGCTTGTTTTAGTTTTTTCGGTCTTGGTAGTCGAAGCCCGACACCCCAAAACCTGAAAACCGGCATGCCTCACAAGCAGAGGAAGCTCTCCCTATACACCCCAAGGTCAAGCCACAACCCTAAACCCCAAACCCCAAAGCTTCAACCCCCGACCTTAAACCCCAGACCTTAAACCCCAAACCCTGAACCTCAAACCCTGAAAACCTAAGGCTTAGGACCTTAGTGGGGCCACTGGTCTCTGAGGTACCATCCTTTCGACAACGACCTTTGCTTCAAGCAGAAGCCGCCTGGTGAAAGCCGGGGTGCTATTGATCGCAAGGGGAAGGCCGGACAAACCGTGAAGAATGTGTTATAGATGACACGCACAAATCGAGAAATGCATCAAGTTTTAGGGTTTAGAGGTTGGGGTTTGAGTCTCGGTTTGAGGTTTATGGTCCACGGCTTTTAGGGTTTACGGATTTAGAGACGGCATTGGGTGAGTGTGTGCACAGGGCTCCTCAGGATTAAACACAAGCCGGTTGGGTTTTAGGTTCTGACGGTTTAGGGTTTAGGGGTCTAGGGGTTTAGGGTTTAGGGTTTAGGGGTTAGGGTTTAGGGTTTAGGGTTCTGGGTTGGGGTCATTGCTGTTGATTGAGCGAAGATTTCACACATCGTTTGTTGGTTCTTGGTTTGTTGGTTTGTTATTAACAGCACCCTTGTAGATTGATATTATTGAAATTCATACTCATGCTTCCATGTGAGTTTCATGCGACTATACAACTATCTATCTATCTAACTATCTATCTATCTATATATATATATAGATATAAAAAACACAGACATAGAACTACAGCATCTGCTGCCAGGCAAAGAAGGACCGCTACACCACGCAGGAACTTCAGGTGCGATGCGGAGCTGAAAAGCATCGGTTGGGGGTTGGGTGTAGCGTCGGATATCGGGACTTGTAGTATAGGGGCCTTCCTTTAAAAGGGTCTATAAGCGGTACCATAAGGGATCTATAACGGGCTTGTGATATAGGGGCCTTCATATTAGAATAGGATTTCGCGGCCCACTATACTACAACTATAATAAGACACCACAAAATAGCATCGGAAATAAGGGCTTTTACTGGTAGCACAAAGATTGAAAACGGTACGTGTGTGTGTGTGTGTCTCCTTTGATGTTTTTTTCAGATAGGCTCTTCTATTGCAGCCAGCAGAATCAATTCAACAGGATTCTTGTACGAGTTTTCTCTAGGTGGTTTGTTTCACTGTTGCTTTAATTGTTTAACCCGCTCGCCTAAGGCGTTGGGTGTAGTATCGCACTGGTTAACCGGAGATTGCAAGGGGTCATTTTTTAGAGTGCAAGGGTTTCGGGGTTTAGGGATGAGGCTGATCGGGGTTTATAAATAATTAGGGACCCCAAAAGCACATAAGTATACGCATTTTATAAGGGTATCCCTGCCTTATTGGGCTGCTTTATAAGGGGGGTTATATGGGATATCCCTATCCTAATTTTTGCTTATGTGCTTTTTTGGGGGCCCTACATAAGGGTGTGTGATTCTGTATCAAGTTTTAGGCTGATCGTATAGAGCTCTGTGGTTTGAGGTTGTTGGGCGTTTTGGGGGGTTTAGGTTCAGAGGCTTTAGGGTTTAGGGGTTTGGGGTTTAGGGTTTGGGCTTTGGTCGTCGGGGGGAGTTTCAGGGTTTTGGGTTTGGGCCCTTAGCGAATCGCAATGCCTCTGCTTGTGGTTATGTCGTATGGCAGCGAGGGAGCCGAGTATCTGATCATCCGTTTTCGGGTTTGCGGGGTCCAGGATTGTTTTCGATTCATTCATTCGTACTATAGGGGCCTACATGATTGCCAATACTATTTTTGGGGGCTCCTTATTATATTCACAGTATAACGGACCCCAAAGCCCTATTCGAGTTATGAAGGCCCCTATGTTAGGGCTTCGGGTCTCGGGAAGCCTTGGGTTGAGTTGTTGTTTGCGAGCTTGCTTCCGGTGAGGGCCCCGGGAAGAGAAGACGGGGAAAGAAAGACTTTTAAAAAAAAACAAAAACTGATGGTAAGCTGTGTTTGATCGTATTATCTGAAGTTTGGGTACAAGCCATACACTCCCAAGCGCAGAACCTTGCCAAGAAGGGCCACAAGCAACAACACCAGAACAACCCTAAACCCTCCGAGTGCAAAGCCCAACCCTAGAGCCCTTCAATCAGGGGCTCAACGTGGGCTCAAACCGAAACCCTCAACTTCATTCCTGCCCCTTTAGTGCCAGGCCGCTCACACAGCATACCTGGCAGCCGCCAAGGCGGCGGAGAACGCGGTGCAGCAGGCAAGTTTGCGTCCATGTTTTTGTGGGCTTTCACATTTGGGTTTTTGGGAGCGAAGTTTCATGATGATGTTCGTGCTTGCTGCCCGCCCGAAATTGTGTTCCTCCTCGGAACTTTCAAGCTTTTCGGAATTCTTCAGCTTGTGTCAAAGTAGGGCACAGTCCCAGACTTTCATCGCTTGCTTCCCTGACCTTGTTGGCTTCTTGAGCCCCCATTGCACAAGAGACGGCGCAGCTTAGACGTCAGGGTTACAGTTTCTGGTGTTGGGTTACGGCATTGTGGGGAGTTTGGGACACGGCTTGAGGTTCTGAACCACTTGTCAAGAACCCAAGTGATAGAACCTACAAGCCCAAAAGTATACCCTAAGGTAGGCACATGACAAACTGCTCCCAGCGTGGATGCCCATGACAAAGCACCCTTCGAAATAGCCTGCGAACCTTAAATTCACTCTTCAAACCTTATTCTAAGGCCCTGGTAAGCCACTATTAAGCGGCTCGGACCTCCAAACTGTTGACAGTTCTCAACATTGCGAGTCGTAGGCGTCGTAAAGTGAAGACACTCCCAAAACGCCAACACCTAAATCATATCTCTTAACCTGAACCCCTGAACCCCCTCTGGCACCCTTGTAGAATCCTTAAAGGACCCCTTTAAGAAATTTCATAACAGTAGGCCTCCAAAGCCATAGCCTTGAAGGCGCAATACCCCTCAATACTTTAAAGTCTTAACATGAAGCTCCTTATCATTTAAGGTCTCTTCTTTAACCATGTGGGATATAATACAGTATACCTTAAGTATGCCTAAGTTAGAATATGAGGCCCCTGCTCATGGACATTGTCCTCAACTGAGGGGGTATTCGTTGGGTACTGCCCCCACTCAGTATCAGTTGAAAAATATTGTTCATAGTATAGATATATGACAGACCCATAATGGTAACCCTATTATAGACTGTTACGGGAACGGTATGTGAAATTGTCAAACGAAATCTCTCGGCACGCCAAAAAATATTTTAGAGTCTGTCCGAGCTTATAGGTTGAGTAAACACGGCAGGGACTATAGGCTGAAATTAGGGTTGTAGGCTAAGAAAATCCAGCGAGTTTGCCACAACTTCTGCTGATTTCTGTCCTGATTCTGGCTTTCAGAAGGGCCTTGGCTCAGGACCGAAAATCCAACAAATCAGTGGCGTTTGTGCCTTCTTTTCTGCAGGGCTCCCTCCAGCCCAGCCCAAACTCAGCATGGTGCGGCCCAGGCCACCCGACCCCGCCGAAACTGTTTTGCAGCGAATTTGCCGCAAATTTGCCGAATTGAGGTGTACCCTGCCCACTATCCAACCGAGACCCTTCGTCTCTCAGCTTTGTAAGGCTTCCTAGCACATCCTTGGCCTCCCATGGGACAGAAAAGAAAATCAAAAGAAAATACCGCCGCAAATTCGGCTGCTTTGGGTCCTGGGTTTGGTGCAAAATCCAACGAATGCGTGGGCCGACTTTGCCGGCCGGTCGGCTAACGCTTTCCAGCGAATTTGCCGCGAATTGAATTGTGTTAGCAATGTACCCAGGCCCCACCCAACTCAGCGTCCTGGCCAACCTGCCCTGCGACCTACCCATTTTGGGCCCAAAACTCTCGCTTCCAGGAGGTGCGGAGGAGCCCAAGCAACAAGGCCGGGGTTCGAGCACCCGCACTCCCGCCCCGGCCAAACTGAGAGCCTAGCCCGCCCCAACGCGCTATCTGGGGAATTGATACATCTGGGTGTGGAAAGGCCTTGAACGTGCTGGGAGAGGTGCTGGGAAGCCCTGAAAAGAGAACGGTAAATCCAGCGAATTTGCTGCAAATGCGATTGATTTCAGTTTTGGGTTTGGGTGGATACGGTTCATGGATATTAGCCAACCCGGGACCTGAATCAACCGAATTTGCTGCAAATTCGTTGAGTTTGCCTTCTCTCCTCCTTCCGGCTGAGTTTGGGCTCTGGGCTGGGCCGGGCTGTTGATCGCAGAGTGGGCCGGCCCAGGCCAGGCTGAGTTTGGGTTGGGCTGTTACTGGCTGGGCAGGTGGGCTGGGGCCCATGTGTCAAATAATAAGAAGATCTCATGGACTCCTTGAAGCCGCCCTCGAGTACTCGGCCGGTTGGCTTCCTGTTTCTCAAATCCTCTAGTCCCCTCTGGGCGGTTTGCTGCCTGTTTCTCAAATCCTCTAGTGCCCTCTCGAGCGGTTTGCTTCCTGTTTCTCAAATCCTCTAGTTCCTGTTTCTCATATCCTCTAGGCCACTTTTCAGCGGCTTGCTTCCTGTTTCTCCAAACCTCTAGTCCCTTTCGAGCGGTTTGCTTCCTGTTTCTCGAATCGTCTAGTCCCCTTCGAGCGGTCTGCTTCCTGTTTCTCAAATCCTCTAGTCCCTTTCGGGCGGTTTGCTTCCTGCTTTTCAAATCCTCTAGTCCACTTCGGGCGGTTTGCTCCCTGTTTCTCAAATCCTCTAGTCCCCTCTCGAGCGGTGTGCTTCCTGTTTTTCAAATCCTTTAGTCCCCTGTCGAGCGGTTTGCTTCCTGTTTTTCAAACCCTCTAGTTCTTCTCGAGCGGTTTGCTTCCCGTCTCTCAGATCTAGTCCCTTTCCAGCGGTTTGCTTCCTGTTTCTCAAATCCTCTAGTCCCTGTCGAGCGGTTTGCTTCGTGTTTCTCAAATCCTCTAGTCCCTTTCGAGCGGCTTTGCTTCCTGTTTCTCAAATCCTCTAGTCCCTCTCGAGCGCTTTGCTTCCTGTTTCTCATATCCTCTAGTCCGTCTCGAGCAGTTTGCTTCCTGTTTCTCAAATCCTCTAGTCCCCTTCAAGCGGTTTGCCCCCTGTTGCTCAAATCTTCCAGTCACCTCTCGTTCGGTTTGCTTCCTGTTTCTCAAATCCTCTAGTCCCCTGTCGAGCGGTTTGCTTCCTGTTTCTCAAATCCTCTGGTTCCTTTCGAGGGGTTTACTCCGTGTGTTGAAGTCGGCTAGACCTNCGGTTTGCTTCCTGTTTCTCAAATCCTCTAGTCCCCTGTCGAGCGGTTTGCTTCCTGTTTCTCAAATCCTCTGGTTCCTTTCGAGGGGTTTACTCCGTGTGTTGAAGTCGGCTAGACCTTTTCGAGCGGTTTGCTTCGTGTTTCTCAAATTCTCTGGTCCGTCTCGAGCGGTTTGCTTCCTGTTTCTCAAAACCTCTAGTCCCTTTTCGAGCGAATTGCTTCCTGTTTCTCAAATCCTCTAGTCCCTTTCGAGCGGTTTGCTTCCTGATTCTCAAATCCTCCAGTCCCTTTCGAGCGGTTTGCTTCCTGTTTTTCAAATCCTCTAGTCCCTTTTCGAGCGATTTGCTTCCTGTTTCTCAAATCCTCTNTCGAGCGGTTTGCTTCCTGATTCTCAAATCCTCCAGTCCCTTTCGAGCGGTTTGCTTCCTGTTTTTCAAATCCTCTAGTCCCTTTTCGAGCGATTTGCTTCCTGTTTCTCAAATCCTCTAGTCCCTCTCCAGCGGTTTGCTTCCTGTTTCTCGAATCCTCTAGTCCCTTTCGAGCGGCTTTGCTTCCTGTTCCTCAAATACTGTTGCCCCTTTTGAGCGGTTTGCTTCCTGTTTCTCNTAGTCCCTCTCCAGCGGTTTGCTTCCTGTTTCTCGAATCCTCTAGTCCCTTTCGAGCGGCTTTGCTTCCTGTTCCTCAAATACTGTTGCCCCTTTTGAGCGGTTTGCTTCCTGTTTCTCAAATCCTCTAGTCCCTGTCGAGCGGTTTGCTTCGTGTTTCTCAAATCACCTAGCCCGTCTCGAGCGGTTTGCTTCCTGTTGCTCAATATCCTCTAGTCCCTCTCGAGCGGATTGCTTCCTGTTTCTCAATACTCTTGTCCCTTTGAGCGGTTTGCTTCCTGTTTCTCAAATCCTCTAGTCCCTTTCGAGCGCTTTGCCTCCTGTTTCTCAAATCCTCTAATCCCTTTCGAGCGGTTTGCTTCCTGTTTCTCAAATCCTCTGGTCCCTGTCGAGCGGCTTGCTTCGTGTTTCCCAAATCCTCTAGTCCCTTTCGAGCGGCTTGCTTCCTGTTTCTCAAATCCTCTAGTCCCTCTCGAGCGCTTTGCTTCCTGTTTTTCAAACACTGTTGTCCCTCTCGAGCGGTTTGCTTCCTGTTTCTCACATCCTCTAGTCCCTTTTGAATGTTTTTGCTTCCTTTTTCTCAAATCCTCTAAGTCCCTTTAGAGCGGTTTGCTTCCTGTTTCTCAAATCCTCTAGTCCTTCTCGAGCGGTTTGCTTCCTGATTCTCAAATCCTCCAGTCCCTTTCGAGCGGTTTGCTTCCTGTTTTTCAAATCCTCTAGTCCCTTTTCGAGCGATTTGCTTCCTGTTTCTCAAATCCTCTNTAGTCCCTCTCCAGCGGTTTGCTTCCTGTTTCTCGAATCCTCTAGTCCCTTTCGAGCGGCTTTGCTTCCTGTTCCTCAAATACTGTTGCCCCTTTTGAGCGGTTTGCTTCCTGTTTCTCGAATCCTCTAGTCCCTGTCGAGCGGTTTGCTTCGTGTTTCCCAAACCCTCTAGTCCCTTTCGGGCGGCTTGCTTCCGGTTTATCAAATTCTCCTGTTTCTTTTGAGCGGTTTGCTTCCTGTTTCTCAAATCCCCAAGTCGCCTTCAAGCGGTCTGCCCTCTGTTGCTCAAATCCTCTAGTCCCTTTCGGGCGGCTTGCTTCCGGTTTCTCAAATACTCCTGTTTCTTTTGAGCGGTTTGCTTCCTGTTTCTCAAATCACCTAGTCCGTCTCGAGCGGTTTGCTTCCTGTTTCTCAAATCCTGTAGTCCCTCTCGAGCGGATTGTTTCCTGTTTCTCAAATACTCTTGTCCCTTTGAGCGGTTTGCTTCCTGTTTCTCAATACTCTTGTCCCTTTGAGCGGTTTGCTTCCTTTTTCTCAAATCCTCTAGTCCTTTTCGAGCGGTTTGCTTCCTGTTTCTCAATACTCTTGTCCCTTTGAGCGGTTTGCTTCCTTTTTCTCAAATCCTCTAGTCCTTTTCGAGCGGTTTGCTTCCTGTTTCTCAAATCCTCTAGGCCCTTTCGAGCGGTTTGCTTCCTTATTCTCAGATCCTATAGTCCCTTTCCCTTGCTTCCTGTTGCTCAAATCCTCTAGTCCCTTTCCAGCGGTTTCCCTCTCGATTGGTTTGCTTCCTGTTTCTCAAATCCTCTAGTCCCTCTCGAGCGCTTTGCTTCCGGTTTCTCAAATACTTTTGTCCCTTTTGGGCGGTTTGCTTCCTGTTTCTCAAATCCTCTAGTCCCTTTCGAGTGGTTCGCTTCCTGTTTCTCAAATCCTCTAGTCCCTTTCGAGCGGTTCTCTAATCCTCTAGTCTCTTTCGAGCGGTTTGCCTCCTGTTTCTCCAATCCTCTAGTCCCTTTCGAGCAGCTCCTTCCTGTTTCTCAAATCCCCTAGTCCCTCTCCAGCGGTTTGCTTCCTGTTTGTCAAATCCCCTAGTCCGTCTCGAGCGGATTGCGTCTTGCTTCTCAAATCCTCTAGTCCCTCTCGAGCACTTTGCTTCCTGTTTCTCAAATACTCTAGTCCCTTTCGAGCGGCTTGCTTCCTGTTCCTCAAATCCTCTAGTCCCTTTCGAGCGGTTTGCTTCTTTATTCTCAAATCTTCTAGTCCCTTTCCAGCGGTTTGCTTCCTTATTCTCAGATCCTATAGTCCCTTTCGAGCGGTTTGCCTGCAAAAATCTCAAATCCTCTAGTCCTCTTCGAGCAGTTTGCTTCCTGTTTCTCAACTCCCCTAATCCCTTTCCAGCGGTTTGCTTCCTGTTTCTCACATCCTCTAGTTCCTTTCGAGCGGTTTGCTTCCTGTCTTTCAAATACTCTAGTCTGAAAGGGAGCGGTTTGCTTCCTGCTTCGCAAATCCTCTAGTCCTTTTCGAGCGGTTTGCTTCCTGTTCCTCAAATCCTCTAGTCCTTTTTGAGCGCTTTGCTTCTTTATTCTCAAATCCTCTAGTCTCTTTTGAGCGGTTTGCTTCCTGTTTTCAAATCGTCTAGTCTCTCTCGAGCGGTTTGCTTCTTGTTTGTTTTTTTAAATTGGCCCTTTTGAGCGGTTTGCTTCATGTTTCTCAAATCCTCTAGTCCATTTCGAGCGCTTTGCTTCCTGTTTCTCAAATCCTCTAGTCCCTTTCGAGCGGTGTGCTTCCCGTGTCTCAAATCCTCTAATCCGTCTCGAGCGGTTTGCTTCATGTTTCTCAAATCCTCTAGTCCCTTTCGAGCGGTTTGCTTCCTTATTTTCAAATCTTCTAGTCCCTTTCCAGCGGTTTGCTTCCTGTTTCTCAAACCCTCTAGTTCCTGTTTCTGGTGTCCTCTAGTCCCTTTCAAGATCTTTGCTTCCTGTTTTTCAAACCCTCTAGTCCCTGTCGAGCGGTTTGCTTCCTGTTTCTCAAATCCTCTACTCCCTTTCGAACGGTTTGCTTCCTGTTTCTCAAATCCTCCAGGCCCCTCTCGAGCAGTTTGTTTCCTGTTTCTCAATTTCTCTAGTCCGTTTCGAGCGGTTTGCTTCGTGACTCAAATCCTCTAGTCCCTGTCGAGCGGTTTGCTTCCTTCCTTGTTCTCAAATCTTCTAGTCCCTTTCCAGCGGTTTGCTTCCTGTTTCTCATATCCTCTAGTCCCTTTCGAGCGCTTTGCCTCCTGTTTTTTCAATTCCTCTAGTCCCTTTCGAGCGGTTTGCTTCCTGTTTCTCAAATCCCCGAGTCCCTTTCGAGCGCTTTGCTTCCTGTTTCTCAAATCCTCTAATCCCTTTCGAGCGGTCTGCTTCCTGTTTCTCAAATCCTCTAGTCCCTTTCGAGCGCTTTGCCTCCTGTTTTTCAATTCCTCTAGTCCCTTTCGAGCGGTTTGCTTCCTGTTTCTCAAATCCTCGAGTCCCTTTCGAGCGGTTTGCTTGCTGTTTCTCAAATCCTCTAGTCCCTCGCGAGCGGTTTACTTTTCCAGCGGTTTGCTTCCTGTTTCTCGAATCCTCTAGTCCCCTCTCGGGCGGTCTGCTTCCTGTTTCTCAAATCCTCTAGTCCCCTTTGAGCGTTTTGCTTCCTGTTTCTCAAATCCTCTAGTCACCTCTCAAGCGGTTTGCTTAGTATTCTTAAGTCCTTTAGTCACCTGTCGAGCGGTTTGCTTCCTGTTTCTCAAATCCTCTAGACTCTCTCGAGCGGATTACTTCCTGTTTCTCAAGTACTCTTGTCCCTTTGAACGGTTTGCCTCCTGTTTCTCAAATCCTCTAGTCCCTTTCGAGCGCTTTGCTTCCTGTTTCTCAAATACTCTAGTCCCCTCTGAAGTGGTTTGCTTACTATTCTTAAGTCCTTTACTCACCTGTCGAGCGGTTTGCTTCCTGTTTCTCAAACCCTCTAGTAGCTTTCGAGCGGTTTGCTTCCTTATTCTCAGATCCTATAGTCCCTTTCCAGCGGCTGGCTTCCTGTTTCTAGTCCCTTTCCAGCGGTGTGCTTCCTGTTTCTCAAATCCTCTTGTCCATTCGAGCGGCTTCCTGTTTCGCAGATCCTCTAGTCCTGTTTGGAGCGGTTTGCTTGTTGTTTCTCAAATCCTCAAGTCCCTTTTCGAGCGATTTGCTTCGTGTTTCTCAAATCCTCTAGGCCACTTTTGAGCGGCTTGCTTCCTGCTTCTCAACCACTCTGGTCCCTCTCGAGCGGTATGCTTCCTGTGTCTCAAATCCTCCAGTCCCTTTCGAGCGGTTGCTTCCTGATTCTCAAATCCTCTATTCCCTTTAGAGCGGTTTGCTTCCTTATTCTCAAATCTTCTAGTCCCTTTCCAGCGGTTTGCTTCCTGTTTCTCAAATCCCCTAGTCCGTCTCGAGCAGTTTGCTTCCTGTTTCTCAAATCCTCTAGTCCCTTTTGAGCGTTTTGCCTCCTGTTTTTCAAATCCTCTAGTCCCTTTGAGCGGTGTGCTTGCTGTTTCTCAAATCCTCGAGTCCCTTTCGAGCGGTCTGCTTCCTGTTTCTCAAATCCTCTAGTCCCTTTCGAGCGCTTTGCTTCCTGTTTCTCAAATACTCTAGTCCCCTCTGAAGCGGTTTGCTTACTATTCTTAAGTCCTTTACTCACCTGTCGAGCGGTTTGCTTCCTGTTTCTCAAATCCTCCAGGCCCCTCTCGAGCGGTTTGCTTCCTGCTTCTCAAATCCTCTAGCCCCTCTCGAGCGGTTTGCTTCCTGTTTCTCCAATCCTCTGGTCCCTCTCGAGCGGTTTGCTTCCTGCGTCGCAAATCCTCTAGTCCTGTTCAATCGTTTTGCTTCCTGGGCGGTTTGTTTTCTGAGTGCTTTGCTTCCGGTTTCTCAAATCCTGTAGTCCCTTTCGAGCGTTTTCCTTCCTGCTTCTCAAATCCTCTAGTCCCCTTCGAGCCGTTTGCTCCCTGTTTCTCAAATCCTCTACGTACTGTAAGGTACCCTAAACCCTAAACCCAACACCGGAGGGGTAGTCGCTATTGGGCCCTTTGAGAAGCTTGGGAGGCCTTGCAGCTTCTCTGCGTGGAGCTGAGTAGCCGCTTGGCATGCATGCCAAGAGGGCCCGCTTAGGGTTACTAAAGGGATCTATAAGCAGGGTACTATATGGGTGGTTCTCTAAACTAGGTTTTGTAAGGGTGTAAGCACACTATCCGCAAACCCTGGACACTCCATAGAGCCCTTAGCTACTATTGTAGGTTCTATATTGCGGAGAAGGCATCGATTAAAACCCAAAAACTTCCAAAAATAACAAAGCAGGGTCCAAATATCAGGACCTTTTAAGCAAGCTTTTTGGTTTTTCTCCCGGGGTCTACATTGTTTGTGTGCTCGGAGCCTGAGGAAGCGTTTGCAGCAGGGTTTAAGGTTTCGGGCTGATTGAGTTTTGTAGTTTGTTGTTTTCGAATTTTCAAGTTTGCATCCCACAAGTCTAAACTTTAAACACTAAACCCTGCCTTCGTTTACAGAGCTGTTGGTGTCAGAACGGGCTTTGCGAGCCGTTTTAGGGGGAACCGGTCTCGCTCTTGAGATGCCCCCGCAATGTAGACAAGTTTCTGGTTCTTAGCAGGGAATGGCGAAATGCGTCCCTTGTCCCTTTGACGAAGGTTCCTTATAGTAGTCCCTATAAGCCTAAACCCATCTAAACCCCTAAACTAAGCCGATGAAGGTCCCGTATAGTCACAGTAGTCCTTATGACCCTAAACCCATCCAAACCCCCACTCCTTACTTAAAGGCCTGGGAGACAAACGACCCATGAAGAACCGAAGATCAGACTTCGGATATCAGGTTTTCGAGAGATTGGTATCGGCTTCTGGGGTCACTTACGATTACACAGCTCATGTAGTATACTTGGACCCTAAAGAACCTTCCTTTTGGGGGGGCTCCTTATTATGATTTCCTTAAGTCCTTAAAAGATAGTCAGAATTGGAGTTGGCACGCTCTTCTTTCAAGCAGACTCACCTCTGGCTCTGGATAAGCCTCGCCCATGGGTTTAGTTTAGGGTTAGAGTTTCACTTCACACCAAGAAGCCAAGATCCGAGACCGTAAATTAAACCTAAAGTGTTTAGGGTTTAGGGTGAAGTCCATAAGCCTAAACGCGAGGATTTATTGATTGCATTTGGGGAAGGGTTTCCACCAGGACCCTCTAAAGCCCCCACGGGTATTTAGGCTATACTATAAGGATAGTCGGGGCTTCTAGGGTGTTTGGGGCGTAAGGTTTCGGAACCCTAAACCTCAAACCGTGTGCAGGGCAGTGCAGGGGCCTGGAGTCGATTCTGCAGAGATTTACTGGTCTGGGGCCTTATGTATGGTTATGGGCCTCAAAGTAAGTAGCCGTAGGCCCTACAGTCTAAATTCTAACTTTATAATATGGGCCTCAAAGTAAGTTTAAATCTTAACCCTATAATAAACCCAAAGCCTGCTTCAACTTGCTTTGTGAGGCCACGTGGAAACGTTGCGGGGGACAATCTGCGCAGCAGAGGCGGGGACAAAACGGTTTGCGGGATAGCAAAGCGATCGAGATCGCCGAAAGCTAGTCGACAGCCGGGTTTGGTTTACGGCTTCCCCAAACTGTTGGAATCGTTGTATATATTCACTATATATTCCTTGTTATGGATCATGCGGACTTTCTGGACCAGCTGTATGCGCTAGCATGAAAGCTTGAACACAACGCCGTATGAAAAGTGCTGCTCTCTTTTTCTGTGAGTAGCATAATGGTGGCTTGACCCCATTAACACGTAAACGCGAGCCCTAGCTCCAAAATCCTTGGAAGCACCCTACTGCGGGTTGTACAGGTGTACACATGGCTCAGAGCAAGAGGTTGCTCATTTCAGGTCCCCCAAGCTGTCAGCAGAGCCGCAAGCTCTCTCCCAAACCTGATCCGAATCCCCAGATCCACACCCCCTTTTTCTTGAAACCTAAACCGGGCAGCGCAAGGATGCGCCTGTCCGGCATGTGGCGAAGTTTGCCCCAACTCCTCCCCACACTGCCACAGGTGAACTTCAGGTGCATAAGTTTTAGAATGTGGCCTTTAAGATCCGAAGCAGGAAATTCGCTGACAAGCCGAATGCTTGTAGACTCCGTATAGTTACCTTACAAAACCCTCATACCTGTGTAGAACCCATGTAGTTAGGCCTTTGTTGGAACTGGTATAGTAGTACTTCTAGTATCCCATATAGTAGCCTTTGCAGTAGCCTCCATAGAACCCTTGCAGCAGTCCGAAAAGAACCCTTGTAAAACCCCTTCTAGAACCATAAACCCGACTCCCTAAACCCTAAGCTTTAAGCCCAACCGAAACCATAGACCCTAATCCAACCCTTCTGCGAGGTTCTCCTGCTTGCCTACAACCATGCTGCGCATGCTGCAGGCGGTCGAGTGAAAGTGCCGGGGGTCGAAGCTGTAAGGGTTCCTATGCAAAATTCCTCAACCCTAAACCCTACCTGGACCCCAAAAGTACGCAGAACAACAGCCTTGTATAGGTGCAGGGCCAGTATCTTGCCTACTTTTGAGGGTCCGGGTGTGCCCTAGCGCTGCTTAGGCCGGCTTCACGCCGGATCTAAGGGCTTTTCAAACTTAGGACGATTCCTTAAACCATAGAGCCCTAAACCCTAACTGCGCGGGGCTCAGGCTCGAGGGGCTTAGAACCTAAGCATGTCATGCAGCAAGTCCAGCAGTGCAAAGACGGCGGATTGGTCAAGCTGGAATTCTATCAACATGATGGCACCCGCAACATCCTGCGACGCCCTCAACTAGCTCGAGCAACTTTCAGTGAGGGCATCCTACAAGCGATCGATACTGGCGTACAGAATTCTGGAGGGGTGCAAACAAGAGTTTTGCGGCAGAGATTTGGCCCTAAGCTCTAAACCTAGAGCCCTAAACCCTACACCCTAAACCCGAGCTTGGAGGATGCTTCCCAAGCATCAAACCCCGACCCATATGGTTCCAAACCCACAAGACCTAAGAATGTCGCCCAGCTATACCCGCAGCTCGGATAAGAAGCAAACCAACTACACAGCAGCCCTGCATCCGGAACCCTGAAACATAGAAACCTTCAGCCTTAAATACACCTTAAGCCCTACCTTAACCCTGAAGAACCTACATTTTAGGGTTCCTTATTATGATTTCCTTTTATAAGTCCTTAAAAAGCTAGGTTCTTCAGGGTTAAGGAAAGCTCTGAACACGGTACACGTTAATGAAGCCCTGAATCCCCAAGACTCCAACTCTACAATCTTGTTTTTTTACCTACCTTGCTCTACGCACTTATAGCATGAGGATCCTAAACCCCTAAATGCTGAATGCCAAACCTTAAAGCCCTAAACCCAAACATTTAAGACCCAAACCTTAGCCCCAAAACCCTTAAACCTAAAGCCTATAGATCCTATTAAACTTCACGTGCAGGTCGCGGATGGACGCTTCCGGAGATCTCAGAAAGCAGTCTTTCCTGCACCCTCTTCCCGTACTGGCCTCCTGGTACTATAAGAGTTTTAGGTTTCGGAGTTTTCTTGCATTCAGGATTCCGGCTTTGACGAGTCGGTCTGGCTTTTTAACCCGAAGGGTCCAAGTACCTAAGAGTTCTATTAGGGGGCTGTATGGTTTAAACCAACAACAACCCAATCAAGCACTTAATTACTGCCCCGACCCTCCCAGGTCCCTAAATTTGGGAATATGCCTTGGATCATAGTAGGAACCCCAACATGATCTCAGGTACATTCCTCGGGAAAGGGATTTTTGAAGGTTTAGGTGGATCCTTTGGACCTGCAGGGTACAGCTTGCATTCACTGACTATTAGGGACCCAAAAAGCACATAAGAATAAGCATTTTATGGGGATATCCCTACCTTAATGGGCTTCATTATAAGGGAGTTCATATGGGATATCCCTGTGCTTATTTTTTGCTTTTGTGCTTTTATCGGGCCCTAGACTAAGGTCTCCAGAAAGGTATTCTGCACAAAAATATAGCAGGACAGGCCTAAACCCTAAACCCCGAAGCCTAAACCCTAAAAAGCTAAACCGTAAACCTGAAACCCTGGGTTCAGGTTTTCTTGACAGGTCAGGGCTAGGCCACCTGAGCTTCTGAATCCGGTGATGTTGCAACTTTAGGGGGCTTGGGGGCTTCCAAGGTCCAGGGTTTCAAGGTTTGGGTTTATGCTTGTATATCGGGGCCTTAATAATCAGAATAGGGTCTTGGGGTATCTTATACTTTAATTATAATAGGGAAGCCCCCAAAATAGTATAGGTAATTATATTTCCGCTCCTACATTACCGGTTTAGGGAATTTGCGGTTTCCAGATGTAGGGTCTGGGGACCTGGGTTAGGTCGTGCATGGCTGCTGGATTTGGATGTGTGAAATTGTGGCTGTTGGGGTTTACCATAGGGGCCTCTATGATTAGAATAGGGTTTTGGGTTATATCATACTATAATAATAGTAAGGAACCCCCAAAATGGTATCGGTAATTATTGAGGCCCCTATATTATTTGGGTCTTGGATTCCCCTGTGCTGTCGGACACCAAGGATGCACCCCAGTGACGCCGTCTTTTCGCATGTGGCGTTGGGGGCACGCGGAGCGATTGCTACAGGCGCGCATGCGGGACTCATGCCACGGCAAGAAGCCTACTCCCGCTTACTTAGACAGATACGCTGCATTATATCTCCAAACTGATAAGTGTAATTACCCAAGACATATTATGCAGAGAAGGAGCTCTGATATCTTCTGCAGGAATACACAAAGGTCTTAGGGCCATTTAGGTTTAGGGTCTACCTTAGCCCCAAATAAACTACCTTTTTAAGGACCCATATAAGGAAATCATAATAAGGAACCCTAAAACGGTAGGTTCCTTAGGGTCTAGAGTGACTCGCATGTGCCCAAGCCGGATCGAAGGTTCAGGGTTGTAGAGTTTAGGGTTTTATAGGGTCTAGGGTTTAAGGCTTTAAGTTTACAGTAAACAAATAGGGTCTAGGGTTTAAGGCTTTGGGTTTACAGTAAACCTCACAAATAGGGTCTAGGGTTTAAGGCTTGGGGTTTACAGTAAGCCCCACAAATAGGGTCTAGGGTTTAAGGCTTTGGGTTTACAGTAAACCCCACAAAGTTGGAAAGCGGATTAAGGCCAAATAGTGCTGAGATTCCCTGTACATTACTCTTCAGGATCGAGGCTATAGGGTTTCCAACTTTTGGGGGGTTACTGTAGGGTTTGGGATGGTCTCGGAGTTTGACGTTTGAGGGTTGATCGTGGTGTCGGGAAGGGTTTCTGCTCGGGTTTGAATAAGGCTTGCTATCAGTGTTCTTTGATTTTTGGAGCGCTTCTCAGGGGGTAGCAAAAAGGGGTTCTGCTTGCTGCGTGCATTGACGGCAAGATAGTGAACTCAGCACTCATGACCTGAAACCCTTCACCCGAAACCCCATTATAGGGGTATAATATGCCTCCAAAACCCATTCTAATTATTAAGCCCCCTATAGTAAACCCTAAACCCTAGTCCCTCGGATCAACCCAAAGTCAGAAACCCTCAAATTCGATCCGCCCGAACTTCAAACAGCCCGACCTTTGCCCATAAATTCCTAAGCCTAGCCCTAGACACTGACAGCCCAAAAGCCCCTAACTAATGTCGGGGCCTAGATGGTTGCCCACGCCATTTTGGTGTTCCTTATTGTAACTGTTGTATAACATACCCCAAACCCTATTTCAATTCTTAAGGCCCCTACAGCATGCCCTTGCCACTGTGCTCGAGGTCCGAACATGTCTGGCAAAAGCACGCTGATGAGAGCCATAGGCGCAGTTCACAATGTCGGCCGGGTTTAGGGTTTAGCGCTCTCAAGCCCCATAATGCCCTATAACGATAGCAATCCATGTAGCCTAAAGTAGGTACTTCTTGTAGATTTCGGACACCAAGGTAGGGACTAAACACATGCTCGGAGTCTTTGGGAGGCAGAGTTCCTGTATGACCTTGGGCCATTCCATTGCCTGGTTGGTTCAGCGGCCCTGTCGGAAAACAGGGCTGGATATCTGATTGCAAAGGACGATGCTCACGTCGCACTCTTGCTGTCCCGATCATCTACGCTGTACGCTGCTTCGTCAGGACATATGTTTCTCGAGGCTTCAAGGATCTTTCTGGGCCGACCAATCAACCTACGTACCCATATCTTCAGAGTAACATGGAAGCTGACCATGCGCAACGGCGGGGATTTATGTGAACCTTGCGGTTGGTTGGAAGTCACGGCCCAGTATAGCAAAACTGTCCCTTCAAGAGCAGTCTATGAATTGAGTAGATAGACTGATATTTAGCTCGACAGACGGCTATATTATGTGCATTGATACGAGGTCTCTCATATATTCGAGCATATAGAGACTGTGTGTTTACTCATATCTCTTATCTCTGTGTAATCAGATGCATCGTTATGGCGCATGACTAAACACCGAGATGTGGACTGTCGATGCAGTCGCATTCGGACCTTGATCAAACCATATAAGCCCTAAACCCAACACCTAGCTCAAAGGAGCGACTGGAGTTTCAGATTCGGGCAAGCCCAAAACAACTCGGCCTTCAGTTTTTCGGGCTTAGGGATACCTACATTAATAACAGAAACACCAAAACCGCATTCCATTTCCTGCTGCTCCCAAACCCTGAACTGTTACACCCTCAACAACCCTCAACCCTAACTCGCTGTGAGCTCTAAACTCGTGTAACCCTGAACCCTTAAACTCATAAACCCAAAAAGAATCCCATAGAACCCCTATATAGGGAATCCCTATAGTAAGCTTGTCTTAAACTCATAAACCCAAAATAAAAGAGTCCCATAGAACCCCTATGGTCCTATAGGGAATCCCTATAGTAAACGTCAAGCTACCCTCATTGTCAGGCGCCTCAGCGCTTCTTTCAAGCTGTGGATTTCTGGTGCCATGCCTGCGCGGGGGCGCCATACCGAGGCATCCCCGGCCTTGGGCTTCGAGTGTGTGTGTGTGTGTGTGTTTGTGTTTGTGTTTTTTTTTTTGGGGGGGGGTTAAAGAGCTTTACCTTCAATTGCGTTCAGGGTTTAGGGTTTATTTAGGGGTTTAGGATCAGGGTTTGGGGTTCAATTTGGCTTTTAAGGTGGTTCTATAGAGGTACGATAGACGCGTTTCTTTCCCAGATCTTATCAGGATCTTATAAAGCCCCTTGAAACGATTACAATCCCCAAGCCCTAAACCCTAAACCGTAAATCGTAAACCCTGAATTGGTTTTGTGATTCTCCCCACTATGTTTAACTTCTACGGCTTCGGATATCGGGCTTCAACTTACAAGGAGTCTGGAAGCATCGGGCTCGTGGTTCTTTCGGTTATTCCTGGTAGGCTAGTTGCTAGGGGTTTAGGGCTTAGGGTGATGTGGGTTTTGGGAATTAGGGGTTAGGGTGATAAGGGGTTAGGGTTTAGGGTTCGGGCAACTGCAACTGGTCGCTTTTTGCCCCACTTCCTTTTCACAGACGGAAGGAATAGCGATGTTTGCTTCGCTTGCACCTGGAACAAGCAAGACCCTAAACCCTGAATCCTAAACCCTACCTTAACCCTGAAGAACCGACTTTTTTAGGGTTCCTTATTATGAATGACTTCCTTATATAAGTCCTTAAAAAGGTAGGTTCTTCAGGGTTAAGGTAAACCCTAAGCCCTGAACCCTAAACCCTAAACCCTAAACCCGCCCACCACCCCTCTCCTTCTGTGGGTAGGTGGGCGCCGTCGAGCGCCAGCGAGACCATGCAGGCCCGAGCTGAGCGGCTCGGGCCTGCGACCGCACCCCTGAGGGGTNAATCCATGACAGGGCCCTTCGGCCCAGAACGTACCCCAACGCAAACCTTAAATTTTGTTTGTATTGAACACATGTCCAAGGGGACTCGGAGCCCATCCACAGAATGAACTAGTAATATCAATGACAGGGCCCTTCGGCCCTGAATGTACCCCAGTGCAAACCGTAAATTTTATTTGGACAAGGATTGGGACCCCCCGATCCGTCAGGACTGCAAGCGAGTTCCACAAATCCGAATATCAGTGACAAGGCCTTAACCTGCTATTTGCCACATGCATGTCTGCGAAATTCGCTTCGATTGAAGGTATTGGCNAGTGACAAGGCCTTAACCTGCTATTTGCCACATGCATGTCTGCGAAATTCGCTTCGATTGAAGGTATTGGCTTGGATTTCGGCTGGCTCCGGTTTGGCTCGCTGTGAGTTGTGTACGGGCGGTCTTGGGGTGGGTATGTCTTTACACTACAGCGCGCTAATCAGCGCGCGATCTGTGGACCACACCCTAAGCCCTAAACCCTGAACCCTAAACCCTAAACCCTAAACCCTGAACCCTGAACCCCGAACCGCCCAGCCTGTTCAGATCCCCGCAGGTATCGCCAAGTCAGCTTTGTCTCGGCAGAAGGTCGGATTGAAGCGGGGCTGCGGGCAGTGAGGGAAATGAGTGACATGCCGGTAAGGATCGTGCGTCAAATGCTGAGGGCTTTGTGTTTTAGAGTTTCACATTAGGCTCGCAACTAAGCCACAATTAGACCAACAGAGTCTGGACCCTATCGCTAAACCCTTAGCCCACCCCCAGGTCCCTCGAAAGTCAAGTCCAACCCAACAACATGATAATTGGGCTTTGGGTTTGGTGCAGGGTCCGGGGTTTAGGGTTTAGCCTAAGCCTATGAATAAATCCCACCCCGTGCCGAATTCCTCAACGAAGTGGGAAGGCGACCGACCGGCAGAAGGAGTCAGTGCCTTTGGCTGCTCGGTCTTGAAACACCCACGTTTTTGTTTGTGTGGTTTGGGGCCAAAGGGTAGGGTCCAGGGTTTGGGGTTGAAGGCTGGCTCGGCTGTTTCAGTTTTCGGCTACAGGATATAGGACTATGGCTACCGGTTTCATTTTTTCGCGGCTGCGGTTTTGGGGTTCAGAGGTTGTTGGCTTTGAACCGAGGTGCCATAAAGGACTCCCTTTTCAATTCGAATGCCCAGAATAGGCCCCCTCAGCAAAATCCAAACCTTCAATGGTGGTGTTTGGGTCTTTATAGCGGCAGCTCTGCATACATTGCATGGCAGAAACTTTGGGTTAGCACATCGAATAAGATATCCGTCATACTTATCCAGAGTAAGTTTGCTGCTTGTAAAGATAATCAGCACTCAAAACAAAGCCCGCCAATGCCCGTGTCCTGAACCCCTGAACACACATGCAATCAACAAGCAAACACCTAAAGCATAGAATGCGCAACCAACACGACGATGCAGAACAAAGAAAGGTGCGAAGCAGACAAAGCAACAACAAAGCAACCAAGAAGCACAAGCTCCAAGCTATAGATCTAGTTTGTTGATGAAAAACGGCAACCATAAGCGTTAAAGACCCCTTGAAAGAACCCTCCACGAATCCTTCTAGAACCCTTCAGGAACTATCACAAAAAAAGCTAAACCTTAAACACTTAGTCCCGTAATCCCTACACCATTATGACTCTGTAGCCCCTTAATCCCCAAACACTGCGGTTGATAATATAAATTCTGCATTACCCATAGTAAGGAACATACCATAATTCCCTTAGTCTAGGGTCATTAAGGTAATGCAGGATTTATATCATAACCCTAAACCCGGCCCTAAACCCTATTAAACCCTAAACCCTATAGATCCCTGAAATGAACCCTTAGAGGTATTGCAGGATGTTTATCATCAACCGTAGTACCCTCGACCGAAACTGAAAAAGGCCATGCAGAAGGCACCCTAAAGCAAGAAAAGCACGCGACCAAAAGCCACCTATAGTCTCCATTGTACTTCCTTTTAGGGGTTACCTTACAGGACCCTAATTGTAAATTTGGTTAAACCAAAAAAGGACCCACAATGGACTATAGCTAGCTTTTGCTTTAGCAGGCTCTTCTGGAACCTTTGGGAGCCCCATGATGGACAACACAGCACAAAACAAAAACATTAACCCACACAACAAGCTAAGAGCGCTTTGTTACGTTCCAAAAGGTCTATATTAATATTCATATTAATATGAATATTAATATTAATATGAATATTAATATTCATATTCATATTCATATTCATATTCATATTCATATTCATATTCATATTCATATTAATATTAATATTAATATTAATATTAATATGAATATGAATNTTAATATTAATATTAATATTAATATTAATATTAATACTAATATTAATATATATATATATACACGTATATATATATATATATATACATATTGTTTCTTACATACACCTACAAAGGCCAATAGTTACCAGCTCTAAGAGCTCTTTGTTGTTTTGAAAAAGGTCAGGAGGCGTTGGTTTCGGCCACGGTTCTACGGCGTGCCGGACCGCGGACATTGGCACTGGCGCGGGGCTCTGGGGGCTTTATCCGGGTTTAGGGTTTATAGGGTTTAGGGTGCAGGGTTTAAGTTTAGGGTTTAGGGTTCTAGTCTGGTGGAACTTGGTGTTTTGTAAATCTAGTCAAAAAGCCGGGAATGTTCGTTCATAACAACCTGATAACTTGGGGTTTCAGTTTGCTTTTGGTTTTTGTTTGATTTTGCCAGTGAGTAGAGTAGCTGGCAGAAACGGCCAAAGTTTACCCTTAGCCCTAAACCCTGACCGCTTAAACCCTACAAAACACCTAAACGAGGAAGACCGAAAGTTAGGGTGCCTGTGAGGTGAATGGGCGATCTCTGAAATGTTTGCGGGCTTGTGGTTGTGGGGGTCTGAGATGTTGAACTATTTATGACGTTTTAGTATTGGCCGTATAATGAGGTGTTGTCGGGTTTTCTTCGGGGGTTCAGGCGTTATCGCATTTTGAGTTCTTTTCGGTGGTGAGGGGTATAGGGTTCGAGAGAAAAATTGCACAACAGCAGGGCAACCAAGAGACTTTAACCCGAAACCCTAAACCGCCAACCCTAAACATCGTACCGCTAGTGCTTCACCTCACTAACGGCTTAAATCGAATCGACGTGAAACTCCAGACCTTACACCCTGCACCCCTAAACTCCTAAATCCTAAAGAAGCCTGAAGACCTAGACCCCCCGAACTACCCTCTAATCTACAAATACCTACTATTAAGGACCATTAGGGCTCCATTGAAGGGCCATTGGGGGGTCCTGGGAACCCAAACCGAATCCAAATCCCTAGAGCCTCAACCCTAAAGCCTTAACTCTTTACCCAAACCCTATTCCAATCGATATACCCTCAATCCTAACTAGAATCCCCAAACCCTAAGCGCCAACCCCTAAACCCTGTTCCAACCGATGTTAAGCATGCAGCTGAGGTCGACGAGTTCGGCCGTGGTACCGAGCCCCGGGCTGCCAAGGTGGGGCATTTGGAAGGTTTAGGGTTTAGGGGTGTGGGGTTGAGGGTTTAGGGTTTAGGATTATGGGTTTAGGGTTTGGGATTTCGGGTTTAGGGGTTTAAGGTTTAGGCCGGGTTTAGGGTTTGGGGGTTTGGAGCGCTGAAGGCTGAGAGTGTACGATTTTGGGACTGGTTTGGGTGTCTTTGAAATGGCGCAGATTGCTTTCGGGGCAAGGGCTGTGGGTTTAGAGTAGGGCACAAGGTTTATAGATGGTAGGGGTTAGGGTTTATATTAGGGGTCAGGGTCTATATAGGGTTTTGGGTTTATAGTAGGGGTTTGGGTTTGTCGTAGGGGTTTGGGTTTTGGGTTTATGGTGGGGTGGTAGGGTCAGCGTTTAAGGTTTAGAGATTACCGTCAGCTTTATCGGCTACAGGGTGCAAGGTTTAGAGCTTAGATAAGGGCTTATTGCAGTGCTTCTGCTTTGGTTTCGTATAGCTTCTTTGGGTACTTAGTGTACGGGGGCTGTAAGCAGCGCATTTGATAGGCTATTTTGCTTTGGCGGTGTCCTGAAGCGAAGGGGGGCTGAGAGTAGAAGAGGTACTACGATATACTGTCATATGCTATAACTATAACGAGTGCTATAGATGAACTATAATGTACATGTATTGTAGTATAGTTGGCCAAGCATCGGCAGGCGGCCGTTTGTGCGCTCATCGAGGAGCTGCTGGCCCGGGATTCGCAGCTCCTCGCTTGACTTTCGTGATCTTTCTTGGGCCCGGAGGTTGGTAGTTAAACACCGTGTCGGTGGGTTCCAGGGCAAAAACATGACTAAACTATGCAAGGCTTACTGCTTCAATGAAAGGTAGCTTTAAAGTATGTTCTTGAATTTAACGGTGCATTGGGACACAGAGACTGCCAATAAAGTGGCCGTGCCACAAGCTCCCAACAAGGTCGTCCGCTTAGAACTTGCCAGAAGCAGCTGCAAAACTTCCTAAATCCTAAACATTAAGCTCCACCAAGATCACTACTGAGGACGAAGACCAGAGAGAAAAGGATATTGAAGCTCTCTGTGTCGCTAGGAGGCCAGAAACGCAACATTTTATTCTGAACTTATTAGGCTCGGAGGACACGAGAGTAAGATCTGTAGTTTTCCCTTCACTTGCCCCGAAACCCTAAGCCCTAAACCCAAAGGCCCATTTTCATCATTAAGGCTCCTACAGTACAGGGGACCGCGGTCTGAGAGCACCTGCGATTATTTCATCAATATGGGCTACCTCATAGTATTGAGTTTAGGGTTTAGCATACCACTTTATGCTTATGAAACATATTACGATATTTTCCCTAATTCAGTGGTATTTGGGTTCGCTGGTTAGAACCTCTCAGCAGGGGATGCGGGTGGGGATCCGTGGGTGAAGCACAGAATGCCTTGTCCATCAGGTGGGTGGTTGGCCAAAATTATGGTCCCCTTTTTGGGTCCCTATTATAATAATCATACGGCACCTATTATTTAGGGTACCCAAAAAGGGACACTAATTTTGTCAACTACCCACGTAAGATGGGGCTGCGGGTTGCCCCTAACTTTACCCAGATGGTCCAAGTACCCAAGAGGCAAGCTTTAAGATTGATACTTGGACCCGTAGGATTAAAGGGCTTATGGGTACTAGTGACCGAAAGCTAAATGAAGCACACAACAACCCTAAACTCCAGACCCTGAACCTGAAACGCAGGCCAAAACACTCTGTCAGGTTTGTGGTGGCTACACACTTGCACGAAATCGCCGACGAGGACTTCAGTGAGCCAGTGGCAAGCAAATAGGGTTTGAGTATAGGGTTGCCCGCTGCCAGATGTGCTGACAGAGATATGGCAATGCACACAAGACGGATCCGAGCCATCACCTCCACGTCAGCGCCCTCATCAAACCTGAACTCCCATCCCCATTCAATTCCTGATGAGTACCCGTTTGAACCACGACAATTTCAATGTTGATCCCAGGCCGCTTTCAGACTCGCATTGTGCTCCCTGTACTTGACGACTCAGGTAGTGGCGTAAGTCGGTTCTACAAGTAGACGACTTACGTAGAGGTATCTGTAGGACGTAGGATAGCTCTAATTCGGGTAACTAGAACCTGGTATTAACATAAACTTATGACCTATGGAATCAACGAAAGTGCCTGCATACTAAGTCCCCCCGAGGCTTTAAGGCTGTAAGTAATGCGACTTTTCTATAGGTCTCATGAGGGAATAACATGGACATGCTTTGCCAACCACACGACTGTGAGATCGACCCTATGCATACGCCACAAACACCCCACCCCCTTTAGGTCCCAACCAGGTTTACCAGACCGGAAGCTGCGACCGGCTCCCTGGCGGATGGGCGTCCGGCAGACTGCGGATGGTGCGCAGCTGGGCTTAGGGCGTTTAGGGTGCATATAAAAGGTTCAGAATGTTTGGGTTGCAGAATTTAGGGTTTGGCATTTAAGGGTCTGGGATTTCGGCTTACTTGGGCTTGAGAGTGCTGGGGGTTCCAACGTTTGCCTGAACCACCCTAAACCCTATAACCCGAAACCCTTCAACCCTAAATTTTGAACCCTTTGACTTTTCCAATAAAGGAACTTTGAGCTGGTCTTCTGGATTCTACAGGTCTCCCCGTGGACCTTTTTCGTTGTTTGGCCTTGGGTTCTTTACACAGCTACCCAATACCAAGAGGGAGCCCGTGTTCTTCCCAGGTTGCTGGTGTTCCTAGCAGTTGGTCTAGAATAGTCACAACAGAAGAAGTTGGGCACGGGATACTGACGGAGAGAGTATCGGACTCAGGCGCTCGAAGCATCTCCACCCAAAGCCGAAGTCTTAACCCCTACACCCTAAGCCCCAGAATTCATCACGCAACGACCTTCGAGCCTCGTCCAAAGAAAAGAAACCCTAAGCCCTGAACCCTGCAAGTCCTTTAGATTTCGCACTCGTATGAAACCCTGCCAGGCCTTGGAAGTGCCCTTGTAGAAACTCATAAAGGGCCCTTGTAGAAGCCCTAAACCCTAGACCCCCAACCTTAAGCCCTAAAACCCTGAACCCTCAACCCTAAGCCCTACAACCCTAAACCCCTAAACCCCTAAACCCTAAACGAGGTTGCAGTGGACCTACAAGCTGGAGGAGGGTGTTTGTCGCGACTCCTTTGCCGGGGAGACTCTCCGTCACTTTGGCTGGGAAGAGGCCCCTTTTGGGAATTCTTGGAGGCTGAGGGTTTAGGGTTTAAGGTTTAGGGGTAGTCAGAAGTGGGGGTCGGAGGGTTTGGGGTCCCTTTGGTCGAGGTTTTAAGGTATTAGTGTTGTAGGTGTTTCGGCATGGCGGCTTGATTGGAAGAGCTCGCACGCCCTGAGCAAAAGGCAGACATCCCAAATTCTGAACATAAACTCCTCCACCCCTAAACTACAAGAACCTCCAAGCGTAAAGTCCGACCAAGCGTAAAGTCCGAAACTCCTAAACCTCAAAACCCCGAACCCGAAGCCTCTAACCCCGAACTCCTAACGTCTCAAGCACAGAACAGCACATTCCCCGGTCTCCGAACCGGACAAATGCAGCCTTAATCGAAACTTGACAAGCCCTCCCAAACCCTTGTTGAACCTCACAAAGAAACCGAATAGCGTGTCAACCTCTTAAATTGCGATCTAAAACTCTGTAAAGCGGCCGTAGCCTTGCAGGAAGCGCTTAGCCGATTCTATCGACACATGGACCGATACATGGAATCCACATCGAAGGCACCACTGCATTTGGTTTAGTAGTTTAGTATTCAGGATCATGTAGCGTGTAAGGTATAGAGATTTGGGGTGCGTAGGGGTTCAAGGGTTGAGGAAAGGGTTGAGGGTTGGAGGTGCGGTGCTTTGAGATTTATGGCTCGTCGGATTCACAGCTTCGCACTTTTATAATGTGTATGTTGTGTAGGGGTATCTGGGCTTCTAGGTTCTGGATGCATGCTGCCCGCGCACCCATACACTTCAGGGTCACGGTCTGCACTCACCGCCCCCTCATTGCAAATCCTACCTCTCGTGCATCCTCCCCCGGCTGAAAGCTCTCAAACGTAGCAACGTAGCCCCGACTTCGAAGTTCCTTCACTAAATTACCCATAGACTCCATAGTAGTTCCTTTTTGGGATTACCTTATAGGATTCTATATATGAACCCCCAAAAGGAACTACCATGGAGCCTTAGGGTAGACACCCCATAGAGTTGCAAGCCTCAAAGTTCCCAAGCCCTTCTTACCGTTATCCCCAATCCCCAAGCCGCGCGTTGGAGCCCGACCCTCCTGAAAGCCTAAAGCCCTTAGGGTTAGGGTTTAGGGTTTAGGGTTTAGGGTCTAGGGTTTAGGGTTTAGGGTTTAGGGAAGCCAAGAATGTCTGCAGGAGCCGCAGCAGGCCTCTGGTCTGCAGCCTTCTGAAGGAGAGGAGGCTGCGGCCTCCGCACCGCTGGAGCTTTCAACGGAGATTTCCAGCATGATGGCGGCTTTGGATGCCTGGTCCCCAGAGTTGGGGCTGAGGTCTGAGGCTAAGTTTATGCAGGGGTTCGTAGGTTGCAGAGCTTATGGGTAGGAGGCTCTAGCATGTGGCCTAGGGTTCCAGGGGGTTTGGGATCGACATCGTTGGATTGAAGCATGCATTCCCAGAGACTCCAATATCCCTTAATTTAGGAATATACCTTTAATTATAGTAGGATCCCTAATGAGATTTAAGGAATCTTCCTTAATTCAGGGATATTGGAGCCTCCTAACCCCTATAAACCCTATAGATCCCTTATAACACCCCTTTATTAAAGGAACCCTTGTAGACCCCTTTAAAGGAACCCTAGGGGAGTCTCTCGGTTGTCCTCCGGTCCGGCTCATGTCTTGGCAAGCCCGCCTATACCCTCCGAGTAAGATGTGTGTTTTCGCTTGTTTGTTTCTGCGTTACTTAGATAGTGAACGGGGGAACTTTAAACTTTTTGGCCTTGTATATTAGCTCTATCTTAGAAAGTTTGAACTTTTTGGGGCCCGGTTGTTGAAGAAGAGAGGTTATAGCAGCTTAACCGTCAGCAGGTAGGCCAGAAAGGAACTACATGGTGTGGGACAAACGCCGAATTCAAACAGAGGCCTGAACCGTACTTACTAATTTTAAGTACGAGTGCAGGGTTCGGGGTGACACCCCAAACATGGAATACATATGTTCACATTGTTTCCGGTGGTCTCTCCCTAAGGGACCAAGTGACCCATGCTTATGTGCTACGATCCCTAATGTTAGAAGTAGCCAATAAGTGACTCCATCCAAATCTTAGCAGACTTAAGTGATCACCGAAACTAACCCCTCCCTTCCCAAAAACCTTAGTAGGTGAGTGGATACACTTTACACTTTTTGGGATAAGATTACCCACTATAAAACTGAAAGTGTACATTTTGGGGGGGGGCTTATGAACTCAGCAACTAAGAAAACAACATTTGTATCACCACGTGAGTCGAAGTAGTGGCCTGAAGATCCTGAAGTCTAAACACCCTAAACCCTCAAAAATAATTCCCAAAAGCCCCCCAAAAAAACTTCGAAAAACCCTAAACCCTTACCAAGACCCTTAACAGCCTTAACTGTAGCGCTTTCTTACCATGGGATCCGAACCATAAAACAAGTCACCCAAAAAAAGGTACTACATTTATTTCTAAGCCCTAAATAACGCTAAACCCTATAAACCTTAAACCCTAACCCTGATCCTTGAAAACCGCAGAAAGGACTCCGAGCCTCCGCTGCGGCTGGGCCCCACGGATGCGCCCCCAGCCACGCTCAGTGCAGGAAAGGCAGCACTCTATGCGCAGCTCGGCTCCTTTAAAGGGCTCCTTTAAAGGGTTCCTTAAACGGTCCCTTTAAGGGTTCTCTTTAATAGGAAAGGCTCCTTCGTAAGTTGCTTCGGGGGTTTTACGGTTTGTGGTGTAGGGATTTCGGGTTTAGTTTAGGGTGGTTGTTTTGGGGCTGAAGGGGGTAGCGATAATGATTTTTGTAAGGGTCTTGCAAGAGGTTCCCACAAGGCTTTCTACGAAGCTTTGGGGAGTGCAGGTTTCGGTTTAAGGCTTTAGGCCAAACTTTAAGGGCCATGCGGTGATCAGCGGCACCGTCGACGATGGTAAAGACGACATTTGCAATGTTAACCACATCCCGAACTACGAGGTTCGATGTCATGTTTGCAATTCCATCACAAACACTATTGATAGTGATCGTTGTCATCAACATCCCCATACTTGTGGTGTTTCATGGCTCTTCATTGCCAAAACCTTCTACATTGCCGTCAGCACCAGCCTCAAAATAATCATCCTGATGCTAGCAATCATCACCAACGCAGACAGCCCACTACCCCTTCATTGAGGTGTACCAAGGACCTTGCAGTTTTAGGCAGAATCCTGCATCAAAGGGTGATGGGTCCGGCTCCCACTTTGAGTGCCGACTTCAGAGCTGTAGCCAAGAATATTTTCGCAGTTTTGCTGTAAGTTGAACACACCGGTTATCAGACACAGTATTTGAAGTCTGGGTCTAAAGGACAGAACATCTGTCCCTGATCCTTTCAGCAGAAAGGCCCGATACCCTTGAGAAAAGGGAACACGCCTTGAAATTTGTAATCTGCAGCCTCTTCTAGTTTGCGGTAATGTAGGAGCTTAAATAATTACCAACACTCTGCTGGAGGTTCCTTATTATATATATATATATACATATATAGTTATAGCTTAATATACCGCGCAACCCTATTCTAATAATTATTAAGGCCCCTATTCTATACTCCTCGGGGGATTGGGGGCGCTCTTGGCCTGCCTGATCTGTACGTACATCCTCGCCGTCTGGAGGCTCCTTCTTCAAGGTGGCCGTGTCTACATAGGACGGCGGGTGTAGGAGTCGAGAGTTTGGGGTTCCAGGAATTTCAAAGATCTGTGCCGAGGGTTTTGGGTATCGGCTGAAGAGATCAGGGTTTGAGGGTGTAGATTTGGGCTTGTAGGTCTCAGGGTTTAGGGGCAGCGCTTAGTGGTTTTACCGTTTGGGCGTGGAGGGAGCTGGGTATCTTGGGAACTCTGCACTTCTCAGGAGTGGCGATGCCGCGATTGCTGCAGAAACAAACCCCAACCCCGGCAGAGTTTGGGGTTTACGGCTTTCTGATTTAAGGTTTATGGTTTCGGGTTCAGGGTGTTGGGTTTAGGGTCTAGCCAATTTTGAGGCCTAAAGCCCCAATTGCGATTCATGTAGAGAACGCCTTGCACTCTATGAAATCGCGGAGCCTTGTACTAGAGGTATTTGAAAGTCCATCGAAGCAACAGCAAACTAAGCTAATTCAGCTAATTCGACTAGAAGGCCCCTGGACACTTACGGTTCATTCCGCAGACATAAACTGGGTAGGGCTTTGGGCCATTTTATACTTTCCCTGATTGGGCTTAAGAGGATCTTATTTACAAATATTTTTGAGAGCTTTAAAAGCCCCACCTAGATAAAGACCTTAGACCCCTGCATCCAACACCCAAAGCTCTGTTCCCTGAACATTGGCACAAATCAAGTGTGACTCCAGAAATAACTGAGTCTTATAAGGCAAGGCTACCGCAACCGTGTGGGTTATCGCATCCAGCGGCGTGCACCTATGTGCTTCATGCAAGCAACATGACCTAGAAGTTTGGATACTTGCCGACACTGTTCCTTAGGGTCCTTTGTATTGTTTTGCCTTTGTAGATTTGTACAGTCGCCGAAGCTCATGGATGATCAAAGTAAGGTGTGCTACGGTTTTCGGTTTAGGGTTTATAGAAGTTTAGGGTTCATGATAGAGTTTCGACTAGAGATGTAGGGGCAGGGTTTTGGAAAAACCTTGTATCGCGGAAGTGCAGCTGATAAGACCGAGGTCTAAGTAGTTCTGAACTACATCCCGGTTTAGTGCCTGTAAGTTTCTGGCAGCGATGACGCCCAAAAGCCCTCAACGAAAATAGAACATAAACCTCATGCTAGGACAGTCCGACCACCTGTTTGAGCGGCTCCGCACGCACCGTCGGAAGTTTGGCTCTTCGCTTCAGGGAGTACTCGCCTTTGGACTGCATTTTTCCACAGAATTTAGGGCTTTGCGGTATAAGGATTTATGAGGGGTTCGGGTTCAGGGTTTCAAGGGCGTGCTTAGGCTTTACAATGTTTCTGCAGGCGTTTTGCAAAGGGTCCTGTGGTTTCGAAACACGCTTCTCTGAGGATCTTAGGTTAGTGTTGGGTTCGACGGGGTTTCGGTTAAGGGCTTTAGGGTGGTGGGCGGGTTTCGGTTGACAGAAGTTTGGTTTTTTTGGGTTTAGCGTTTGCGGCTAGTTGGGGTTTAGGGTTCAGGGGTTTCGGTTTGTACTGTAGTGGTTAAACGGCTGTAGGGTTTAGGGTTCGGTGTTTCAGGTTTCAGTGGTTTAATTGGGACTTCAGAGTTTTGCTGTTTATGGGTTTTCAGGCTTGGAGGTTTACGTATGGCTAGGTGTTTGGGCTTGTATTTAAGGTATATTTTGGGCACCTGGTGTCTTGGCTTGATATGGTGGCTGCTTGCCAGACTTGGCTCCGCAGAACTGCCACATTGGGAGGGGCTCGTCAGCTGGAGTCGTGTTGACCCTCGCAGGCTCTGTACATACCTGAATCCTACACGCTCACAGAAAGGTTTTATGTCCCCAAATCTGCATACCATAACCCTAGGCCCTAAACCCCAAGATACAAGCAAGACCTCATGAAGCTTCCCAAGCCCAAAAGCTCTACAACCCCAAAAAGCCCAAAAGCTCCGACAGCCCAAAGAAGCTCAAAAGACCGCCGTAGATCCATGCCTCAAAGCCCTCAACCCAGAAGGCCGAATCCCCAGGTTCATTAATTAGTTGTTACTATTATTAGTATTATTATTATTAGTATTATTATTATTGGTATTATTATTATTAGTATTATTAGTATTATTATTATTAGTATTATTATTATTAGTATGATTATTATTATTAGTACTATTAGTAGTATTATTGTTATTAGTAGTAGTACTACGACGATAATTATCATTAGCACCCTCAACATCCCCGGCTTCCCAACCAAGGTTCGCCCAACGGCCGCTTCAGCTGACATTGGGCATGGACACGCCTCGATTTGTTGGGTCCCAATGGGTGTTTGGGGGGGCGGGGGTATGTTACAGGAAAGTACGGTAGAGTCGGAACTAGTCAACCAGGGGTACGAAATGCGAGAGTTGCGATTGTTCAACTCCAAGTAGACCCTCACCCCACCCATGAACCGCCAACACACCAAACCTAAATCGCAATCACTACTATACCCATCGTACCTAAACATAGCTTGCGGTATCTTAGACATCCCCTTAGACTCCAAGTATGTAGATGGGGTCCACTTCACCAGTCTGGGACATCCACTTCAGGAAAACACCGCGCATGCACGACAGTTGGAGACCACACTGCAGCGAAGGTCCTGTGACGGCTTAGCTTCGATGCTTTCTAGTTGATTGAGCCTTTAGGGTTCAAGGTTGGGGATGGTTAGGGGCTTGGGGTTTAGGATGTAGGAAATAGGGTTCAGCAGGGTTTGGGATGGTTAGGGGCTTGGGGTTTAGGCTTTACGGTTTAGGGTTGTCTCAATCGAGTCATGTTCTGTTCTGGGAGTTTGAGGCCCAAGGACCATACTGCATGAGGCCCCAGCCCTCTGGGGCTTGTTGACGAAAGACAACAGCACTGGGACTTGATGACGCCGAGTAAGTGCCATACTCCCAATGCCTTGCCTCAAACCCGAACCCGAACCCTCAGCCCAAACCATGAAACCCTTAATATATGGCACGATAGGGGCCTAAATGATTCTCAAAACTATGTTTGGGCCTAAGGCTCCATAGTAGTTCCTTTTTGGAGTCCGTATATAGAATCCTATAAGGTAAGCCCAAAAAGGAACTACTATGGAGCCTCTGGGTAGATTCGACTCCAAGCCCGAACCAACGCAGAGACCCCAAGACCGCAGCCCCGTAAGCCTTTCGGGTTTTGCAACCGCAGCATAGAGCGGAATGGTTTGTTCTTGGCTTTTCGCGGATCCCTAATGGCCTTAAATCCTGAACACTACCCAGAGGCTCCATAGTAGTTCCTTTTTGGGCTTACCTTACAGGATTCTATATATGAGCCCCAAAAAGGAATTCGAAAAACTATGGAGCCTTAGGGTAAACCCTGACTCAACTCCAAACTCACAAATGACAGGCTACTGCGCGCTGGAGTGGCGCTGGAATCAAGCTGTGATTCACGGCACAGGCGTTCTGCAACGGCTGAACAAAAACTACGTGTAGTATGTATATATGTATACACATACTGATATACTGTAATCTTTTTAGTAATCCGCACTATCGTGAGGTAGATCCCGCATCGGCTTTCATTCCGCCCTGTACACAAACGACATATCCCAATCTGATAAGAACACGAAGACACCTGCATGCCACAAAGCTGATATGGAGGCGGAGCCCTGCGACTTGCCGGTTACACGCGTAGGGGTTCATGATCTTTTGCATGATGTACGTAGCACGGAGCAAAATGTCACCGAGTTTTCGTGAATGTACGAGCATGTACCGTTGATCTCAAGCTTTGGTGCCTGCGGTAATTCTTGTTTTGGAGCAGTTTTCGGTTCTGTCTGTAGCCAAATCATCGATGTCGGAGAGCACCTGTCTCGGTTGAGCTTAGGAAACGGTTTAGTGTCAGTGTCCGAGATTACGTTCTTGACCGACCTCATCCTAATCTTCTCGGCAGTTAGGGCTAATGGTTGGGGTTGAATTTAGGGCTGAGGACCTGGAGATGATTGGGGTGTTGCACAGCTGTTTGGCTGTATTGGTTTGATGGCAAACCCTAAACCCTAAACCCTATAAACCCTAAACCCTATAAACCCTAAACCCTAAACCCTGCCTGTGTTTCCGCCCATGGGGCTGGGTCAACACAAAACAGCTGCGAGCCTGGAAGATGCTAAACATTTAAACCCTAACACGAAGCCCAGAGAACAAGAGTCGTCCTGAGCTTGCCACCAACAACTTCTGACCAGTTGCTTGGTGAATCCTCCATCCCAATACGCCTTTGAGGAAAGGTGCATGAGTGGACTTCACTCATGGCCCAAGTCATTCAAACGTCAGTCCAGTCTCTCCACCACACCCAAACCGAAAGCCTACAACTGCTGAACCCCCAGACTCGGCAACCCTGAAACCCAAACCCGCTGCCCCGCCGCGAGGTATTTCGGGCCTGGGATTAATGAGCCACAGGAGGCCCGGCCTGCTGTGTGAAGTTGAGACCCTAAGCAAGCAACAGGATCGGCTTTATTCAGTGTACTTATTATAAGAATGTTCACGACCTACAGGCCGAACCCTGTAAACTAGAAGGTTATGAGCACCGTGGTTTTAGGGTGCAAGCATGAGACCATAGGGGGTTCTTGGATCCACAGAGTGGCCAGGAAAGCCGGACACCTGAACAACAAGTTTCTTTTCAGCCTCAGCGGTTAACGCCTGACTTCCTGAGCACGTCAACGTGTTCCTAGAAGGCCCGAGACCTTGAACTGGAGCTGCAAGCTCAACATAGGGTTTAGGGTTTAGGGATGTTTAAGCCTGGTCTTTTTGTTTGCTCGGCGTTTTAAGGTTGAGAGCTTTAGACCAGTTTTGGGTTGAGGGCTGGGGTGCTCAGTGTGTGATCCTGGTACAGGCAAGCAACCTTGACTAGCTTTTCTCAAACCTTTGCTACCTCCTACATGGTGCAGCTTGAGCCCACACTATGCACTAGGCCCAAAATCTAATCTCACACTTTGAGGATTGATATAGGGACCTGCAACTTTCTAGCTTGCTCAAACGAGACTGCCTGTAAAGTTAACTAATTAGGCATCAGAGGTCTAGATGATGTAGACTCACAAGCCTGTAGGGAGTCTCTTCCGTTCACCCGAACCAGGAGACCCATTCCCGATAATTCAGGCAGAAATGTTGAACTCATAATGCTTCATCGCTGGACGTTTAAGCTTAGGGTATGTTCCAGAATTAAGGCTTTTCAGGAACCCTCAAAAGCCCTGTTACAACAGCTCCATCAAGATCGTGATAAACCCTTTTGACAATCAAGGGGTGTTAGGCTCTTTGGGTGCAGCGTCTGGAAGCGCCGGTTGACAGCCGGAAGCCCCAAACCCTAAGCCCCTAAGCTTCCATGTACCCGGGGCTCCTGTATAGGGCTTATAGGGTTTAGGAGCTAGGGTTTAGCGTTTAGGGTTTAGGGTTTAGGTTAGGGTACCCTAAACCCCATATCCCTAATGCGAGCATCTGGAAGGAACCGATGACAACCAGTTTCGGGTCCATCGGCAACAAGTCTGGGGAGGTGTTAGGGGAAGATCCGGCGCAGTTCCTCAGCTGCAATTTGGGGCTTCGGATTTGGTGTTGCGGTTTTAAGAGTCTCGGGTTGAGGATTTATGAGGGTTGAGGCTTAAGCTTGAGGATGTACTAACAATGGCACAGCGGCATTCGGTTGTTGCGTGGTGTTCGGTGCTTCGACCCCAGACTTACCTTAACACCCTAAACCGAGTAGATGTCCCAAGACCCACCAGTCATGCTTTGGGTTCAAGGTTCAGCGGTTTAGGGTTTAGGGCCTAGGGCACCGTAATCTCTGACAGTATTGGCAGCATGCTTGCATGTGCGTTTCAGACTACGATGAATGTGATTTCGCCAAGGCTGCGGCATATGGCCAAGTATCTGCAGGCCTTGGCAGGGCGTCTGGAGCAAGAGGGGCAAAGTTCCCATGGATCCGAAGGACCCTTCGGGGAGTAGGGGGGAGAGGGGTAGGGGGCCTTAACAGCCCTAATACCGTCAGGCCTTATGAATCGATAGATCGCGCACTCAGATTCAATTGTTCGTTGTGCTCAAAAACCATGCACATGTTGAAGAAGAAACAAAATCATCGATCATGTAGGACGTTTCTTTATTATTGTTTGTCCTGGTCGCCGTCTGGAGTTTGACGACACCCTACTTGTGGCATCTACCACCTGAACCCGATCTGTAGAATCACTGTAGAACACTTCAGTTCCAATCGGAAGTGGGATATTACCAGAGCACTCCAGGTCCGGAACGCTGAACAATGGAATCCAAAATCCACAAGTCATAAACCTTTAGCCTTAAGCCCTAAAAGCGGCCGAAAGCCATGCTCCTTTAGCAGGACCCCGTTTTGCGGGTTCTTCGAAATATGCTTTGACATGACAGGGGGAGCGCTCCCCCCCGATGTTGCCAATGTCACTTTGGTTTCGACACCAGTTGAAGCCCAGTTACCTATGTAAATGCCACAAACCCCATTATGCCCAGAGCCCACCAACCTACCAGGAACCCTTATAAAAATGAAGCCCTTATAGGTAGCTGGTCTCCGATTAGAGGAGTTTAGATTTTAGACTTTGTGTGAGTAATTTGGTGCATTTGAGCTCAGCCGCATTGAGCAGTCGGAATGCCAGTGCCGTGCCGAAGACAAGCACACAACGATGTTGGACATATGTGACATGCCGCTGCGTATTTAGGTAATAGAAGTGGTAGTGGTAGTAGTAGTAGTAGTAGTAGTAGTAGTAGTAGTAGTAGTAGTAGTCGTAGTAGTAGTAGTAGTAGCAGCAGCAGTAGCAGTAGCAGTAGCAGTAGCAGTAGCAGTAGGAGTAGGAGTAGGAGTAGTAGTAGTCGTAGTAGTAGTAGTAGTAGTAGTAGTAGTAGTAGGAAGAGGAAGAGGAGGAGGCGGATGAGGACGAGGATCATTATTATTCAATGTAATATTATGAATATTTGTAGTATCTCATCGCCATTATTATTTGTAGTTTACTTATATTTGTAGTTGTAGTAGTAGTAGTAGTGGTAGTAGTAGCAGTAGTAGAATTATTATTATTATTAGTAGTAGTAGTAGTAGTAGTAGCAGTACACTGTAGGTATACACTATTCATTTATTATACCTATTATGTGTGTGTATATATACATATATCTGTACATGTGTGTGTGTGTATGCATGCATGCATGCATGCATGCATGCAGGCAGGTAAACAGAGAGAGATATATGACATGTGTAACAGGGAATGAACTACGTCCACAGGTGAGTCAACTGTGCAGTCGGTAGGGTGGCCAGTCCATTCTGCAGGGGTTTTGGCGGTGCTTGCAGTCCAACGGCGACGGGGTGCAGAGTAGAGGGTTGGGGGCTGGAGAGTTTAGGCTGTATATGAACCCTCTACCCTAAACCCTAAACCCCTAAATAAAGCCCTAAAGCCTGAACAACTAAACCCCTTAGCCTAAACCCTAAACCCCTAAACCCTAAAGCCCTCAACCCTAAACCCCTAAACTCTAAAACAGCTAATCCCGAAGCCCTTCGGTTCTTTGCGATCCCAGGAACTTTTGAGCAGCTTTTGAGCCAGCGATCTCAGCTCTGCTTTTAAATCCAGGGCTTATAGGGTCTAGGGTTTGGGGATTTAGGGTTAATAATCTAGGGTTTAGGGTCTAGGGTTTAACATGTTCCGATTAAGGTCCCTCTAGATGTATACGAAACTGCACCCCGAACGCCGTGTTCTAATTGTGAACTGCATGCGCTCGCTTTGAGAGTAATATAGGGGTCGGAGTCGGAAAAACGACTGATAGTGCCCCTTATAAAAATTATTGTTTCAGTTGCAGTATACTTGCCCATCTTGATGATTAGCCGCCCCTATATTAGCGTCGAACAGTCTAATCGGTGGGGATCCGATGGCCCAACCGCCAATGTGCAAGACATTGGAAGGAATCAAAGGAGGTCCGCTTTGCATCGGTTTTTGGGGGTTTGGCTCTAAAAAGTGTTACGTGCAGGAGGCGTTTGGGCCTTGCGTTCAGGGCGGAGGGCTTCTCCCTCAACCCTAAACCGTGTTTGGGGTTTGGAGTTTAGGCTTTGGGTGAGGCTTTTCCAGAGTGAGGTGTGAGGAATAACTGATGTGTTGAAATCGTTCGGCACTCGAGTCCCGATCTGGACACTTTGTCATCAGACCGTGTGAGTTCGGCACTTATTTTCTTTGTGCCGGGGCTTTCGGCTCTTGGGTTTTCAGTCCACGTGCCTTTAGGGACAGCGGTTGCTTGAACGCACTCCTCCTGCTGATGGCACTTATCCCCGAAGTCCGCATCTGGTGGACACAAACCTCAAATCCAAAGCATTCCTGTACGGATATGTAGCAGGCTTCTGCAAGCAGCTCAAAAACCAGCCTACTGGTACCGTTTCAAGAACCTTTTCAGGTTCCTCAGATTCATTATGAATTTTCCATATACTTCCTTAAAGAGGCAGGTTTTGGGGCCACAGGTAGGGTTGAAGGTAACTCAGCTTGCCAGGCTTCTCGGCACCAGTCACTGTGTCACTGTGTTCTCCCGAATTAGAGGCGCATGTTACATCCCTTGAATGCGCACACCTGGCATTCAGCTGGGGTTTACGGTTTAGGGTTCTCGCGTAGAGTTTAGGGTTTCGGGTTTTAGGGTTTAGAATTCCTGCATCGAGCGCAGCTTGCGTGTGGTACCGCTGTCGAATCGGCTCCAGTTTCACCGCTTCGAACGCAAACAACCGGGATTCCGAGCTTGATGAGAACATGTTTTAGTAGATAGTAGGCAGGGACTGACATCTCCCCCACAAACCCTAAACCCTATAAACCCCAAAACCCCAGACACCGCGAAAGTATCAAAACCCCACTGCCCTAAGAGCTGAACCTCCAGAGGCCCACCAGGCGGTTTGGTGTAGGGTTTAGGGTCGAATATATAGGGACCTTAATAATTACCTATACTATCTGGGGGGTGGCTAATGAATTATAGTATAATGGGCCCCAAAACCCTACTCTAATTATTAAGGCCCCTATGCTGGGGTTTAGGGTTTCGGGTCTATACAACGTGGGGCACTGACCTGTCGACACTGCTTGAGAAGTGCGCATGCGATGAACTCGTGCCAATGGGAAGTGAAGCAGATGAGGCCTCACTGGGATAATGTTGTTGTTCGGGCGGCTATCCTGGTTCATCTCTGTTCCATAAATGAGTTTCGCCTGAAGGTTTCGGGTTTGGGGCTTGGGTTTTGGGCATCCTGTCGGGTGCAGGGCTTTGGGTTAGGGTATAGCGCTTCGACACTTGCCAAGTAATGTATTCGGAGCCTGCAGCCCCATCAAATTTGGTTTTGTGTTGCGTCAGGGTTTAGGGTTTGGGATCGTGTGGCATCCTAGACTTCGAGATAATGGTGATGATACCCGTCAAACCAGACCAGAAAACCAACAGGTCAGGAGACAATTGAAAAGGGCACTCTGATCCTGAACCCTGCACCCTAAGCCCCAGAACCTAGACTCACAGAGCCCGACATGTAGCAATGAATACGGGACTGTATCCTACAAACTAGAAGGGGGATATACAGGGCTTAATATTATGACGCGTATTCCTGAGTATCGGGGCCTATTGGCCTCTCTGAAACTGAAAGCCCAGAGCCTCCAAAACCCCTTAATTAAGGAATGTACCTTAAACTATAGTAGGAACCCTAATATGGTTTATGGTAGCTTCCTTCTTGAAGTCTCTAAAAACTGCGATGCTCGTCGCGTCCAGGGCGCTGCCCTGGAACCAGCGGTGGGAGAGCTTTGCTGGCAATCAGAAAAACCGGCCTTCAATATTCTTCTACCACGTTTTCTTAACGTTTATTATTCCTTCTGCTACCACTACTACTACTAATACTACTACTAATACTACCACTACTACTACTACTGCTACTACTACTACTACTACTACTACAGCTTCTACTACTACTACTACTACTACTACTACTACTACTACTACTACGACTACTACTACTGCTACTACTACTGCTACTGCTACTGCTACTGCTACTACGACTACTATACTACTATACTATTACTATAGGTAGTTTGCAATAGTTGATTAACGTTTCAAGAGCTGATGTTTCCCGAGCAGCCCGGTTCTACAGTTCTGCACCTCGATGCTGCTCCTTGAAGCTTATGTGACCTGCCAGTACCGGAATCCAGCAGCGACCTGCAATATACATATAGAAGCCTGAATAATTGCCGAATTAGTCCTCAGGAGTTCGTTTTACGGAATAAGACCATAGTATACCCCCACACCCTGTCCTCAACAACAAGGCCCCATTACAGGTAGCTGGGCTGCTGGGGTTTGGAGGGCAGAGGGGTTTTAGGAGGTGTAGCGTGTGGCATGGTGGGTTTTACGGGGTTTGGGTGGACTGGCAAGGCACTCCTGCACATTAGAGTTTAGGAGTTAGGTGCAGGTTGAGCGTTTAAGGTTTAGGGTTTACGGTATACTCCAAATCAAGAACCTAGAACCCTACACCCTAACCCTCAACCCATGCCGCCGAGCTGCAGGTACGAATATCGGATCGGTCGGAGGTTCCGGAGGCGCACCATGCAAGGGCCAGGCTACCCAGAGACTGCAAGATCCCTTTATAATGAATATTCCTTAAATCATATCAGGGATCCTACTATAGTTTAAGATATATTTCCTAATTAAGGGGTATTGGAGTCTCTGGCTACGTGGGTGTTGATGAATTCAGAGCTTGAGGCTTCAAGATGTCGTTATGGCTTGGGGTTTAGGAGGGTTCGGGTTTAGGGTTTAGGGGGGGGTTCTATGATAGCGATCAGCTACTCTTGGTCGCTCCTGTTTCAGCTCTAACAAATCAAACCAGCAGTTGCGGATCAGGCCGGTGTGCTTTGTAGTTTCCAGTCAGGGGCTCAACTCCCTGAACCCTTAGGATGAACCCATGGGCCCCCAGTATGGGCCCTTAAGCCTGGGATCCTTATATACCTAATACATACCCTACTTGTACCCTTTCAGGCCCCTTAAAATGGCTAAGGGCCCGCACTAGGGGCCCATGGCTTCAACCTTAGATGAACTGAATAGGCTCTCAACACCCGTGCGGGCTCTGGGGTTCGGTTGCAAGGAGTACTATGACCTTCGCAAGACGCTCCCGCGATTCTACCGCTTCTTCGAGCATCTTAACAAAGGCTGGGTGAAGGGAGAAGTGTAGACCAACAGCCAGCACTTGAAATGTCAAGATTGCTGTAATATAGGGGCCTAAATAATTACCTAGACGATTTTGGGTGTTCCTTATTATGATTATAGTATAATGGGCCCCAAAACTCTGTTCTAATTATTAAGGCCTCCAGATTATCCTGCTGAGGATGCCTTTTTTCTAGGTACCATAGCAGATCCTCAACCCGAAGCCGACTTCAACAAACGGTGCCAAAAAGAGCAGTCAAGTTTCTTCATGCAGGCGCCAGGTCTTCAAACTGCTACATCTCGAGCTTTGGGAGTTTTACTAAGGCTTACTTGGAGGTTGTGACAGTGGTACTTAGAACTTACCTATACCTGGACTTGCATCCCAACCCCTTCCTCGGTGTCTATAATTCGGGACTTTTCTTTGAGTTGTGAGTGCAGTCATAGTTGGGTTGGAGTAACTTGAGCCTGCAGCAACACACCCGCCCTTAGCAGGAGCCCTATTCCTCAAACGAATCGTTGTAGATCCCGTAACCAGGATCCCTACACGGCTTTAAGGAGCCCTTCAAGCCCAGAAAGGTGCCCTAAACCCTACACCCTTGAAGATCTTCCTAAATCCGTAGCCTTAAAAGGAACCCTTAGGGATCCCTTAAAGGCCGGATGGGCTCTAAACTTTAAACTTTAAACCCTCAACCCTCCACCCTAAACCGCGGTAGTTCAAACCCTAAATCCTAAACCCCTAAACCCTAAGGCCCTAAAGCCCCAAACCCTAAAGCCTAAAGCCCAGAAGGGCTCCCAACATCAAACACCAAAGCCTAAACCCTAAAGTCCTAAACCCTCCACCCGAAACCCTACACCCCAAAACCTAAAGCCCTAAACCCTAAAACCTAAACCCTAAAGCCTTAAACCCTAAACCCTCAAGCCTAAACCCTGAACCGTTAAAGCCCAAAAGGGCTCCTCTTTGTCTGGGGAGGCCAGCGGCCCACCACCTCGGTCTTGGCGAATGCCCTGGAGGTCGTGGAGAAGATGTGCGACAAGGAACGACGAAGGGGTTTTGGGTTTAGGGGTGTTGGGGGATTTGGGTTTGGGGGCTGAGGGTTTAACGGTTTTGGGGTTTAGGGTTTGGGGTTCATAATTAGGGATTTACGGTTGAGAGGACGTCCGTCAAGGAACATGCATCTCACCACTCGGGTTGCGATATAGCCGCCTGAATAAGAAATGCTGTATTCTCTTGGGTTTCTCGTACTAGTTATATAGCATCTCGGAAGTCCCAACTCTAATCGCTGCAAGGTCGCTATAGTTTGTATAGGGTGAGTTGTGTAGGATTTAGTCAGCATCTTTGCGTGATTTTTCTTCAGCCGCGAAACATGTTTAACTCAACACGATCAAAGTGAAACATACCCAAACCCTGAACCCCAAACCCTAAACCTGAACAGGAGGTTATGGAGAGGCTCATCGACAGCTTCATGCGTGCCCTGGCACAAAGAACATCACGATGCCGACCTCCTGGCTTGAAATGCGAACGGGCCTTAAAGTGCATTGTAATAGATATAAGTAGTAAGTAACAATATTGGTAATACTATCTATATACCAATGCGAATACTAGTGGGACTCCGAAAGCTAATGCTGATGCTGACGCTGCTGTTGGGAGACGTGGAGAGTGTATGGATTTGACACTTTAAGCTTCAGGGTTTAGGGTTTATGGTTCAAAGTTGCAACCAGCGGTTGCTAAGACTTGGCAGGCCTTGCTATACAATCATCAGTTTCTGTGAGCGAACTCTATTTGCCATCCACCATTAGGAGGGGCGTCCCTCTACAGCACTCCCAAAATTCCTGTATTCAGCGATTCCATAAGCCCTACACCCCACAACCACAAAACCCTAAACTCTAAACCCAGAACTTCCCAAACCCAAACTGTCAAAGCCCCCCCACCCCCCGCCCTCCAGAAGCCTTAAAGCGACGATTGAAAGCAAGGCCTAGATGGAACGGTCTCCGTCGACATGGAAAACGGACTCCCGGCGGCACAAGGTGTAGGGTTTGGGGTTTAGGGAGGGTTCCTCTTGAGGGTTCCTTGCATGGTTCTACCAGGGTTTCGGGCTTAGGGCAGGGTTTGGGCGGGTTTGGGGTTTTCGGGTGTAGGCCAGGCTTTATTGCATCATGGTCTAGGCAAGGGTTGTTTAGGGGATGGGCTTTACGGGCCTTAGGGTCCAGCATGTTCATCCGTAACACTTTTAAGCCCTCACCCCATAAAGCGAATGGATTCTACAAGTAGAAGCAGCATACCTGTAGCAGGGTACCGGTTTTTGAAGGAAATCTCTTCCCGCCCCGAACAACCAAACAGCTTCATTACCATGATTGGACTGACAGGCATTCAGGCACTTTAAGGTACATAGCCGTTGAAGGCCTGTGGGTTTCTCGTCGGTAATCCAACAAGCATAGTGAACCGCAGACCTTCCGGTGTTGTTTAAAACATCCATTCTAAGGATCACCTTACGAGCGCGCGTACTCACTTGAAGAGAGCAGCCCAGAATTTTTGATGCCATGATAATGGAGGATTTTTACTTAATATTGATTCCTGATGACGTCGAACTACCAATGGTTTGCGTAATGCTACATGGCTCCCCGAAAAGCGCCGTGGTCTATATTTTGCCCAGACTTGAAGCACTTGACGACTCCTTGGGGATAAAGGATAGGTATTTAGAGTGTAGGAGTTAGGGTTTACGGCTTCGGGTAGACTCCCCAACTACGCTCTAGGTGTTGTCTCACCAAGATACTTAGTAACGGGGAAAGTGACAACTCTTCAGAGGCTCAGTGTACGTGATTTTCGATACATGCCGAGATTCCCGACTAAACCCCGAACTTTAACAAGCCTAAGCCGTCATCTTATGCCTAAACTCTGAACCGAAGCTCTAACCCCTAAACTAAATTTTCAACCCTAACCCTAAAACCCTAAGTCCGCAACCCTAAACCTCCCAAACCCTAAAACCCTAGACCCCACATGCTGAGATTTAGGCCGTGTCGTGCTCCGAAGACGACTCATCTCGCTACAAATACGCTTCAACGGCATGAGGCTCTTCAGGAGACCGTTTCGGGGTTTAGGGCTTAGGGTTTAGAGTGGAGTGTGTAGGGTTCGATTTTTAGGGGGTTTAGGTGTTAGACAAGACACACGCCAAGAAACATGCTATAAACGGTACGAGAAGCATACAAGACAGCAGCAGTACAAGAATCACACGAAACAACACAATAACACAGAGGAAAACTAGACTCTGGACTAACACAGGAGCAAGACAACAGACAGCATAGCCGGCACATCATTGCACGAATTTCAAAGACAAACTCGCCACTGGCATGTCTCTCTTACTCCTTTCCCTTACTCCTCTGTCTATCGCAGGATTTCTGTTTTATCCCTGAATGGTTTGGGCGTTATTCTGCACATTGCTTGCATACTTAGTATAATTTCACATGTAGTCCTCATATTTGCTCTTGTATGCTTGGCCCGGGCAGGAGCTACGCCCCTGTTGCCCTCCCGGGCGCGGAGAAGGGCTCCAGGCGGGCGCAAACATCAGAGACTCTCGAACCCCAAAATTTAAACTCTTCAAATGAGTCTGGTTGGGTTCATAGCACAGCATAGATTAGTAGAATCTAATCTAGCCTCATCTAATTGTTTTGTAATATACCGTAATATATGCCAAATGTAGCTATAATGTATGATGTAGCATGAGATAACATTGGATTCGAGCATCGTTTGGGGGTCGTGAGCTTGGGTTTCGAGCATTTGGGCTTGAGCGTTTGGGGTTTCGATGCTTTAGGGGTGAGGTTTGGGGCTCAGGGAGTAAAACCCACTTCTCGGGTTTTAGGTTTTAGGCTCGCCCTTAAACCCTGTCATCCGCTCTCCTTCGAGCACCGGGTCAGTCTAAAAGCCCTAAACCTAAGGGTTTAGGGCTCAGGGAGAACCAGATCGAAAACAAAGCAACTACCGAGCCAGGCTGGCTTAGGGCTTAGGGAGAAACAGGTTACAAAGAAACTAGTGAACCAGGCTGGCCCTAAGTCCTAAACCCTAAAGCCCTAAGCCTTTAAGCCTGAAGCCCTAAACGCCTAAACCCCAATGGGCCAGGCTGGCTTATGGCCCGACGAAGCCAGAGATCCTCGAACGCTTTCCGACGAAAGTGGGTGGCGAGGAGCTTGCGAGGCATTGGGGTCCTGAAAGGGTTTCTTTGAAGGGTACTAAAAGGGTTCCTTTAGAAGGTACAAAAAGGGTTCTATAGGGTTTAGGGTATAAGGGTTCATGTACCCGAATAGTAAATCTTGGTGCCTTGGCTCCGCCTGTGAGGTTTGGGTGTAGGGCTTCAGGTTTAGGGTCCCCTTTTTGAAGGGTACCTACTTTTCTAAAAACGAGATCCTAACCGTGAAATCATGGTACCTTAGACAGTGTGGGGTATGACCTCATAGGCAGTGTTTTCACAGTCATAGGCCACCAAGAAAGCATGTACGAATAGACAGAACGAGCGAGGTTCAGGGCTTTAGTGTTTACCTTAACCCCAAAAAACCTAGTCCAGGTAGTCCTTGATAGGGCTTTTCGGAATTTATGGGGTTCAGGGCAGGAGCTGCTACATATTCCCGTTTAGGGTTTAGTTAGTTTAGGGTTAGGGTAATTTCGGGTTTAGATACTGCCTGGTGTTCCATCAGCAGACCCCAGAACCACCAAAAACCTATCATGGAAAGAGACATCTACACCCTAAGGCTCCATAGTAGTTCCTTTTGGGGGTTCATATATAGAATCCTGTAACATAATCCCAAAAAGGAACTACTATGGAGCCTCTGGGCAGAAGTCATAAAAGGAACCTACAGCGTGAAGTCTTTTTGGTGTGTTCAAGCATAGCACGGAAATCTTCCAGGACCTTGCCGCGCCCAACCGTTCTGGAATCATGCAACCCCTATAGGATCCCTTAAAGGGAACCCGTCTAAAACCCGTGTTTGCCCCGACTCCCAAAGTAGGTGTTGTTTGTATACTGAGAGTCATCGGGTATTGAAATGCTTCTAAGCCCGAAACCCTAATGCCTAAATAAATCTTACAGCTTATACAGCTTAAACCCAAAGCCTAAACCTGAAAGCCTGAACTCAGCAGTCCTGGGACCCTAAACCTGGGATCCTAGGGTCTATGGGTCCATCTACCCATATAGTATATGCTTTGGCCTAGTCCCTATGCAGGTACTATGGCGCCAATGTATAGCCTAATAGTCTATATGAGTACATAGACCCTTAGGGGCTATATAAACCCTAAACCGGTCTGAGACCCCGTATGGAACCCTTCTACATGCAAAGGCCTAGTTTAGGGTTGATGGTGTTAGGGCTTACATAGGGCTAGGGTATTGCAGGATTTCAACAAGCTCGTCTTGTTTGGCAGGTGGTTTCTAGACATGCTGCTGCCATTCACAGAGCTCCTTGGCCTGTAAAACCCCAAACCTTACATGCTAAATATCGGTTACGGGCTTGTAAGTTCTGCTCGGTGGGTTCGCAGCATTCCATGTGCTCGCAATATGGTTTGGGGCTTATAGGGTCGAAGTCCAATCTTTGCCCGTGGATGCCACAACCGTGTCAGGGTTTAGGAGTCAGGATGAAGCTTAGGGTTCAGGCTCTAGGGTTTCGGCTTTAGGATTCACGGTCCTGCAGAGTCAGTGTTGCGGCTTTCCTTGCCGGGAGCCATGCGTAAAGACCCTCCTCGTGAGCTCCGAGTTGTGGCCAATCCTCAGATTCTTTATTCGGGTTTTAGGGTTTAGGGTTTATAAGGTCCAGGGCAGGGGTTGAGATAAGTTGTAATTAGGGGTTACGGCTGCTGTTTTTTGGGGGGTTTATAGGGCCTCAAGCTTCAGGGGCAGGGCTGGATCTTATCAACTTATCACGGTTTAGGGTTTAGGGTTTAGGGTTTAGGGATTATCATCTTATCCTACAAGGGCGACGAGCGGAGGCCACAACATCACGCATGCTTGTGCTCGGTAAAGAGCAGATGATACAACTCTCCAGGCAAGCTGGGTGTGGGCATTAAGCCCTAAGCATCCCAAGCCGAAACCCTAAAGCCCAAAACCATAAAGTCAAATAAGCTCTGAACCCGAGACATGCCTCCCTAAACCCTAAACCCCCCCTATATAAATCCTTAGCCTCCCTAAACCCTAAACCCTAGACAGCCCTAAATTCTAAACTCTCAACTTCCCTAAACCTAGCTGATGCAGCCTTTGGGCAAGGAAGGAGCTTCGATCGGAGAGCGTCTTGAACATACAGTGCCAAGAAACTTGTCTCAACGCAAGCCGCAGGTTGCGGATCTCCTTCGTCCTTCAGATCCAAACCCCTTTAAGCCCAAAGCCCCAGACCCTGAACTCTAAACCTGTGGGTGAGACTCTAGAATTCTGGGGATGTCTCTGCGTTCCCATGTTTCCCGACTCGAAATGTGCGACTTGACTAATGGAGAACGCTTAAAGAGGACTGTCTTAGCCGAACCCTGTGGAGATGTCGCGTGCTAGAAGCCCGCTGTTCCGTTGATACCGTGTAATATAGGGGCTTCAACAATTACTTGTACTATTTTGGGGTTCCTTATTATAAGTATAGTATAATGGGCACAAAACCTTATTCTAAGTATTAAGGCCCCTATAGTATTATCTATCATTCGGATCAGTCCGGCTAGTGTTTTCCATTTCTTGCGTTCTCGGGCCGCATTGCAAGTTAGCACCATGCTCATCATGATGCTTGCAGAAGATAGTATGGGGGCTGCTATTGCACCTCTTGTTGCTATGACCACTTTCTCCGACGTCCCAAGCGACATCACCAACGAACCCCCCCGCCCCCCGCCCTCCCCGCCCCGCCCCCGNCCCCCACAAAGAGGCGCAAGACGAAGAACATAGAACAACCACACAAACCCCGAGTCAAAAAAACTCATAACCTGGGGCTAAACCCCTAAACCCATAACCCTAAACCCCAAATTAAACCCCTAAACCCTATAACCCTATAACCCCTAATTAAACCCCTAAACCCATAACCCTAAACCCCTAATTAAACCCCTAAACCCTATAACCCTAAACCCCCAACCCTATGACCCTAAACCGCAAACCCTAAACCCTATAACCCTATAACCCTAAACCCCAAGCCCGTTGGCCCGAATATTTTCCTCGCAATCGGAACTCTAAGATTGTGGACTCTCTCACTCCGCGAACTCCGCCCCTAAACCCTACAACGCTAAACCCCAAACCCTAAACCCTAAACCCTATAACCCTAAACCCTATAACCCTAAACCCTACAACCCTAAACCCTATAACCCTAAACCCCTATAACCTTAAACCCTAAACCCCCAAAAATCTCCCAAGCTCCTCGTTTTCTGCGGCCCCCCCCCACCCCCCCCCGAGCGCCCAGGAGGAGCCGCGAGTGGTACCCGAGGAAATCGTGGGACTCCCCGGCCTGAAGAGCTTGACTCTCGCCAGCTTTGGGGTTCAGGGTTATAGTGGGGAGTTGAGGTTTACGGTTACAGGGTTTAGAGTTATAAGGTTTTTGGTTTAGACTCTCGGCTTTTGGGTTTAGGGCTTAAGGTTTGGGGTTTAAAGACTTTCGTGGGTTTTGGGGGGTTTGGGGCGTTCGGGTTGAGCGTTTAGGGTCCAGGGTTTAGGGTTTATAGTTTAGGGCTTGGAGCTTATGGGGTTGAGGGTTTGGAGTTGAGGGAGTATGCAGAGTTTAGGGTTCTGGGTGTAGTGTTTGGCAATTCCGGGTTTCGGGTGTTTTGGAGTCAGAGTTTAGGGTTCTGGGTTTAGGTTTTAGAGTTTGGAGGTTAGGTTTAGGGGGTGGGGGCTTGATTTTGAAGCCCAAATAATTTGAAACAGTCTGCAAAAGTAATCCGTTTCAGTTATGTATAGTATAGTTGATTACAGTTTCAGGGAGCTTGAGAAATTGTTTGAGGGCCTCCAAGAAACCCAAAAACCCTAATACCCTAAACCTCAAACCCTCAAACCTAAACCCCAGAACAGCCCAGGATTGAGATCTACGACGCCGTGGCAGACGCTTGGGCAAGACGAGACAAGCCTATACCGCTATGCCCTTAACCCTGAACGTTGAGCTTTTAGCCTCAGAGGGCTCCTCTAAGGGTTCCTTTTGAGGGTTCTAGGGTCATTCTTAAAGGGTATACCAGAAACCATACAACCCGCACGACTCGGGGGTTTAGTTTTTAAAGGCTTGCGTCGAGGGTTTAGGGTTGAGGGTGTACTGCGCAAAGCATAGATCTCTCAACTGGACCGTAGGAAGACACCCTCAATCCAACAAGCCGTGGTATGTGCGTCGACATGCATGTGAAGCAGCCTCGGCGCCTGGACAAGCCGTAATGAGGGGCCGTGGACATGACATAACGAGGGGAGTGCGGAAGCCTTTAAATCTTAAACCTACAGCAAAGATCTGCACAGGAGATTCAGCCAACAGCCCCGCCTGGCCTGCTAGCTGCCGAGCTGCATTGAGGTAGGTCGTTCGCCGGGTGGATGGATTGAATGAAGTTTTTGTTTTGTTTTTGAAGGCTTGGGGGTTCAGCGTTTTGGAAGGTTTTGTTGGTCTAGGATTCTGGAAGGTCTTGCTGTGCAGGATTTTGGAAGGTTTTGGGTTAAAGGGATGTAATTTTGTGCGCTCTACTTTCCTGCGCGGGAAAGCGTGACCAGACTGCTGTGCTCCACTAGCAACAGCAGCAGCTAGTAGCAGTAGCAGTAGAAGAAGCAGAAGTAGAAGTAGCCGTAGAGTAGTGGCAGGCAGCAGATTTGTTTTGCAGCAAGAATGAAGAGTTGAAGCAAGACGACACAAGTGTCGTGAGGAGAACAAAAGCATCATGCAGTCCCTCAAAAGTTGAAGCAACTCAGAAGCCTGAAACCCCAAGCCCCATAATTAACCAGAATCCCGAAACCATAAAACCCAGGCCACATTGGGACTGCCGCATGGACGCTGCTTCCAGGGCCGCGGCATCATTTGCGTCACACAGCGGCACAGAGTTTTGAAATTTGGGCTTCAGATTCCGGCCCCTAGGAGGTTTTTTCAGAAAGCGTTTGCATTGAAAGGCTCGCCTGAATCTGAGGGGTTATTCAAGCCATTGTTGTTGTGGGTCCCAGTCAAGTGCGCTTTAAGGCTTCAAGTCATGAGGTTTTCGGATGAAATGTTTTGCATGTGCTGTTGAAGGCTCATGGTTCGTTGCGTTGGAGTTCGATGTTGAAAGAGCATTCAAGCTCATGTGCGAGGATGCTGCTGCACACCATTATTCCGCAGACTTTCGGAAGGTAAACGAGGGCAACATAGGGGTCAGATTCTTCCGTGACTATAGTCCCCATGTGGTTAGGGTAGAATATCTCCCAAAACCCTTTCGTAATTACGAGGCCTCCGTAGTACATCCAGGCCTAGGCCCTAATACCCTGTCCCCGAAACGTGCATGACCTCCAAACACTAAGCCCTGTGCTAACCATGCTGTTGAGGTTTAAGGTCCAGCTACAGTTGCCAGCCCGAAGCAGAGACTGCAAACTAGTAAGTCATTGAATAAACAATCCGAAGACACCCAAACGCTGAATGCAAAGATCTGCTATTTCGTCTTATTCTTGATTCTTCACACAACCCATACATCCTAAGCCCGAGAGCCAAATCCAAAACTCTACATGCCATCCAGGCCTGAGAGTTTGGGGTTTTGGGGTTCGTTCGTGGAGCCTGAACACTTTGATACTGGATCATCTACCAAACTGTTGAAGCCGAATGTAGCCCTACATCTCAAGGTGCTTGAATTGGGTTCGGGTTGAACAATGAACCTCAATGCCTTAATCCAGTAGTCCTGGGCCCTAAAACCTCAGCAGTTTCGGTGACGGTTCAGAGCTTGCAGTCTTGCAGTACACTCACGCCAGTACATCCTCTCAACCGCAAAGCGCGCACACGCACACACACACACACTGACACACTGACACACACACACACACACTGACACACACACACAGACACACACACACACACACCCGTGCACACGCACACACACGCACACACACACACACCAACACACACACACACCCGCGCGCACACACACACACACAATGATAGAAACCCAAGGCCTAACTCCTACGTATGCTGGAACTTAAATCTCTAGACTCTAAACCTTAAACCTTACACTGTGTGCTAGAAACATAAGCCCCGAATTCCGTACGAATGTTTGAACTTAGACCCCTGCACCCTGAACCCTATGCTCCACACAAGGCATGGCGACACGCTGCCATGAGCAACCTCGGCACTGTGCCTCAGCCATTGGAGCAGCTGCTCCCTGGACAGGAAACGGGGGCTCTTAGTGAGGGGGTTTAGGTCCGTTTTGTAGGGTTTTAAGGTTTTTTAGGGTGTAAAAATTTAGGCTATATATGGTTTAGGGTTTCAGGGTTTCAGGGTTTCAGGGTTTATGGTTTTGGTATCAGGGTTTCGGGGTTTCGGGTTTAGAGTTGGGGTTTAAAACTTCTTATGTAATGTGCTTCAAAACCCTAGTCTAGCTGTTACGGCCCTGGGAGTCTGACTGTATTCAAGTTTGGTCTCTACCCGCTTGCTATGGTTACATAAACCCCTATCATCTTATTGGGCCTATGGGGCAGCGACTAGCATCCTAAAGGCGTGCAGGGGCTACAAACCCCGCATACTCGATCCTCACCATACAATGCCCGAGGCCCAAACCCGAAGCCCTACTTGAAGGGGCAGGGGACTTAGTAAGTTGGTTGCTGCCCCTTCAAGTAGACGGTTCAATCTGGGTTTACTGAGCTTCGGAGTTCGGAGTACCATACTTTAATACTTTTTTCTACAAGGAACCATTATATGAAATACAAGTTTATACTCCTTTCGTCCCTGGTTACTTAAAATCCCAGTTTAGGGTTTGGCGTTCTGCCCAGAAAGATCCTTAAGTCTTCAACTGAAGCCCTAACCTCTTAACCTTTACTTTAATATAGCATTCTGAACGGTACTATCATCTCCGCAGAGTCCCTAAGTAGTTATACTGTCACCTACCCCAAAACTCTTTTTAACCCTAAACCCTTTTCAACCCTGAACCCTAAATCCTAAAATCCTAAACCCTCTTCAACTCATTTCGGCCCTTATCTTATGCTGCTGTGAAGTCTCAAGGCTGTCCGGCTGCCTCAGCGGCCACGAGTTTCTGTGGTTCACTTTTGGTGTGCCTCGGCCTGACGACGATGACCATGATGGTGGACCCTGAACCTGAAGCCTAAGCCTAAGCCCATCTTATGCCTCCAAACCTTAAAGTACACTGCAAACCGAGGTTTTCGATACCGAAATTCAACTTTCTTGGTATAGTATCGGCAGGCTTTTGGCTTGGGGTATCTGGGCTGTTGGGAACTACGCCTACGTAAGCCCTTAAATTTCTGAAGAGGGAAGATCTGAATCCCTAAACCTAGACCCTAATCCCTAAAACTCTAAATGAGGTACTGCAGCGGCAAGCTTACGAGGGCAACTGGCTCCAGCGACCTGGGCGTCGCGAGGAGGAAGAGCGATGATATGTAAGGCTTAGGGCTTTGGGACTGGGGTTTCTGAGTTTTGGGTTAAGTTCGCCCTATCCTAAACCCAGCGAAACCTTTATAAAGCCCCATACTCATTAGTCATAACTAATGTTCCTCTATGGCTCTATTATCGCTTATTCGAGACAATGGTAATATAGACCCCCCAAACCCCTAAACCCCGAAAAACCCGAAACCCCATAAAAAACGACTTGAACCCTAAACCCTAAACCCTAAGGTACCACATAGACCTCCCCCCAAACCCCTGCAAGGACCAAATGCTCCTCCTCCTGCGCGCGCTGCATCCACGGCGGAGCATCCCAAAGCTCCCTCTTGGCCCATGGTCGGAGGCCCCATGATGATACATTATATTTTCATGTACATATATATATACACACAACAAATGTATGTGTGTGTATGTATATTATATATATACACATTTATTTCTTTATTTCGAGATATAGATAGAATAGAATAGAATAGATAGGTTTTGTCCCTCCATGGCCCCTCTGCTCTCCGCCAGGGTGTGCAGCCGGAAGCTCTGGAAGCAGGTAACTGCGGCCCGGAGGTCGCTCGGCTCAATGCAAAAAAGATTTAGGGCGTAAGGCCGGCGTAAGGTTTCTTTTTTAGGGTTTCAGGACTTTAAGTATAGGGTTTAGGGGTGAAGGAAGGTTTAAGTTTAGGGTTTAAGGTTGAGGGTTTTGGGGGTTTAAGGTTTAGGGCCTAGGGTTTCGGGTTTAGGTCGACTTGAGGCTCCCTCACACCCAGACCCCGATAATAGAATTGAATATATTGTTTCATTGATTTTTGAGACCGCTAGATGTTCATCATCGTTCTCGTTTCAAAATACACCGTAACATGACTGATGTTGTCATCAGCAGGTGTCTGGTTTGGTCAATGCCAGAAAGTACACAGTGTGAAACGACCAGGGGAACTCAAAAGCAATCCCCTGCTTCACGGCCTTCGCAAGCCTCTGCCTTACAGAATGAAACTTGAGCTCCCCCTGGCTTAAGGTTCAGGTCAGGGCTTGCGGTTTAGGGGTTTGAGGTCTGTGGCTGGTTATGGTTTAGGGTTTGTGATTTTGAATCTAGGGATTCTGCACGCTCGACCAGGACGTTCCTGTGGTACTTCAGCTCATTCCAGCGCACTGGGGCGAGGAGGCCGAATATATGGCGAGGGAAGCACAGGAGCCGACAGGGTTTTTGAGGGGCTGCTTTGGGGCTGTGTTACCCGATGTGGAACAGGTCTAGAGTTTAGCGGTGATTTTGAAAAACTGTAAGCCGAAGCTCTATTCTTTAAACCGACAACCGTTTTCAGAAGCAGTGAGCGCCCCTAAATTAAACCCCTGAGCCGGAAAACAAGGCTCAAACACAGCATTCCCAAACCCCTAAACCATGTAGTTGCTCCAATTTAAACCCCAAATCCCTCAACCCTGAAACTCCGTAGTCCCAAGGCACCCAAGCACGTAAACCCTAAATCGCAAGAATCGAAGGTCGCAAGGAGACTGATGGACTTGGTTCAGGGTTTGGCGGTTCGGGTTTAGGACAGGACTGTAATGCAGAGTTTGTAGGTACTTGAACTACGAAACTTTTGAAAACAATATACATATCAAAACCTACATGTCGCGTAGCTGTTGGTAGTGCAGGTGGCGTTCGGTGGATCAAACGTTTTGGGTGTGGGTTGCAGGAGATCGTGGGGACGGATGCGACGGGCGTGCCGCTTGGAGTTGGCTAATTAACTGCTTTGTCGGCTGCATCCGTCATGGATTCCGTGCCTTGAAAGTGAAGGTGGGGAATTAAAGAATATACCCGAAATCAGAACAGGGACCCTACTATAATTTGAGGTATATTCCTTGGCTTTTAGTTTGGCTTCTCTTTTTCGGTTGAAGGAGGTGCGGGGCTTGAACTGAGGGTCGCTGGCTCAGAGTTGGGCTGTGAGGTTGACAGTGTGGAGATTCCCTAAGCCCTAAACCCGAAACCCCTAAACCCTAAACCGTGGCTCGTTTCAACAGCTTGGGAGAGAAATAAGTTTTGAGAAGCAGTATCCTGAGGCGGTACTCCAGGGTTTAGGGTTTCGGGTTATATATATATATTCCTTAGTGCTTTTAAGGTCTTGCCCTCAGCGCCTTTTCTGATCCGCAGCGTCCCTACACCCCACGTTGCACCCCCAATTTGGAGGACCTTGAATTTCTGAATCTTACGAAGGAGGCCCACACATACATATATATATATATATATGTATATATATATGACGTATATGCAGCTTACGCTGGTAAGAGCGATTGTGGTTTTACTTCAAAGCCTTCTAAGCCGTGCTTTCTCCCCGAGCCCCTAAGTAAAGCAAGAATCCGTAAATCGCGAAGTTCAAAACGGTCAGATTGTCATCCTCCACCTCCCAAACCTTTGATTCTCGAAGCCGTAAACCCTAAACCCTACACCCTAAACCCTAAACCCTAAAGCCCTGAACCTGGAACCTGGAGCACATTGAGAAGTTAAGCCTTAGGGTTTAGAGCTTAGGGCTTGAAGCCTTCCCGAAAGCAAAGAGCCCGTCGTCGTGAGTGGGATCGATGTAAGTCGTGGGGTCTCAAACCCCCCCCCCCCCCAAACTCCCTAGTAGTAGAGTAGGTAACCTTTAACCCCAAGGGTCCAAAGGGCCCAATAATTAGGTACTGGGTTTTAGGATAGTAGTTATGTAGGTTAGGTTTTTGGAGAGTATATGATTATTGGGTACTTGGACCCTTGGGGTAAGCTTTTGGGGTAGTATAATCCCTATATAATCCTTGTATTATGAAAAAGGTTAACCTTTAGTTCCCCATGATACCCGACAAGTAGGACTCTGAATCAAAAGCACGTGAGACGCGCACCCTACACCCCGAAAGCTGAAACTGTCATTGTCAAGAGCCTCCCTAAGCCCTAGAACCCTAAACCCGCAAAAACTCAGAGCCCTAAACTTAAACCCCTCAGGATGGGCTCCATCATGGTCCAATCAGATGCTGAGGGCAAGGCCGCTGACGGATTTCTTGCCGCAGGGTTCAATGCGTTTGAGTTGCTGCTACTAAACAGGGGTTTAAGGTTTTGGGGTTTTGGGGTACCACCTGCAACTAGTACTAGCTTGATGCTACTGGCACGCGTGTTGTATGTAGGAGCAGTAATAGTTGTCGTGCCGTCCCGTTAGCGTTTGTCGTCGTCGTCGTCATCGTTGTTGTGGTCGATCACTTCGGCTACTACGACGACGACTACTACGATTACCTCCGCCTCTGCCTGTACCTCACAAATTGCTGCTGCTTGTTGTAGCTGCTGCGGCTTCGGCGGAAACGATGACGACGACAAAGACGACGAACGAAGACAGCGACACTGCATAAGCTTACTTCTTGTACTTCATAGGTCTGTCTCATATAGCCTTGGAGTGGTAGGTGTAGAAAGGTACTAGCCTCATGAATAGCGACACGGTCAGGCATTCCATGGCATGTCCTGTCCTATCCCTCCATGAAATGCTGTGTTTCCCTGCCGTCTATTGCAACATGTTGTTCGATGGCTCTGTCAAGTTGTAACGGGGTGTGCCATTGATTGTCCTTCTTTGGTCCGACATGTGCGGTATGCTATTACATGAGTGAAAATGCCTTACGGGGTTGATGCATTGGAGTGCGTTACTTCAGGTATTCGGCAGGAGCCTCGGCGCCAAGTCTCAGAGAAGCTTATAAACCGCAAAGCTACGCCTGAAAGCCCTTAGGCATAACCCAAAACCCCGAAAACATGGATAATGTCGCCAAGATCTAAGTCCTCGAGCTTCAGGCTTGTGGACGCCTCTCAGTGCTCCAACTCTCCGTTCCTTTCCTGCCGCTCTTGCTGCAGTGCTTTCTTGAACGTGTCGGAGTCAATTGAGGCTGTAGGGTCTAGGAATTATAGTTTTCAGGAGTTTGATTTAGGAATTTGGCTTGAGGAATGTGGGCTTACTTAGTAACAGGGTTAGCCTGTGAATCAACCTGCTTTCTGATGCTTTTTGAAGGTTACACCCGAGAGCCATTCGGGCCATAACTTACTTATGTGTCGCGTTTGGGCTCTGGGTTTGGGGTTTAGACTTCGGGGATTCTGGATGGAGTAGATCCATTCGCGGCTCATTCTTTCTTCGTGTGCGGCCGACAGTTACTTTATCCTTTGAGATACCTACTTCAACGGGAGAATCTCCTTCCAGAACGAACCCTATTCCCAAAGCAACCCATGAAGAACCCTTACAGAACCCTTCCCCAAAGCAGCCGCTAAAGAACCCGTACAGAGCCCTACTGTAAAGGAACCCTGAAGCAAAACTAAAACAACCCTTTAACAAACATGTAAATTATTAAAGAACCCTTAAAGGAACCCTAAAATGAACCCTAAACGGGCCCTACACCCCATGCCCTAAAATGCGTACCTCCCTTATGTAGAAGACTTTGTCTGGGGTCCTGGGAGCCAAGGAGGACAGGGTTGTGTAAGAGCTGTGTAAGGTTCTACGGATTGGGATTTAGGGTTCTTCTTCGGTTTTATGAGGCGTATGTAAGGGTTCAAAATTTTGGGGCTCAAGGTTCCATAAGGGCTTACCAGGGGTCTAGTAGAGCAAACTACAAGGTTTGATGACAAGATCTTCTCAAGCTCTTTTGTTGCTGAAGTCCTCCTCCAGCGCGCGGAGAAATAGGCTCTATGCAAGGGGGCTGCTGAGGGTTTGTCGGGCTCATTAGACGTATATTGGTTATTGATCTGGGCTCCTAATTGTTGGGATACTAGTAAGCTACCCAATACAGATTCCTTAATGGTTCCCAAGCAATACTAGACCTGAAGGTTCCACCTTCTACTTATTGCTAACTACTAAGAATATATTTTTGAATATACCCATTGGCGTTTTGGACCGGTCTTCTGCGCATACTCTATATTCTACTTTTCCACTCTGAGGTCTATAAGAAATCACCGTGGACTTTCCAGTGCACAGTCCACGAGATTCCACCTTGAACTGTCCGAACCGTTCGCGCATTCTAATTAAGCCGGGTCTCAGCTAGTTTGAACCCTAAACCATCCCAATCCCCAAAGCTTAAACCTTAGAGTATAGCTAAGGCAAGTCAGCAGCTCCTGCCCAGCGGGTGCCGATCGGCTCCACCCGCCTCTCAGCGGCAGCTTTTGAGACAAGATCGTTATGGTTTAAGGGGTGCTTTTGCAATGGTCTGCCTCACTTCATGTATGTTCTTTTCATACCCGCAGAGTTTGCTACGCTTAAGACAACTTTAAAGGCAGGGCCACGTGGGATTTTCCTTGCACCCAAAACTCCTACACCCCAAACCCGAAACCCTAAACCAGTAGCCCTTGACCCTAAGCCCTGAACCCTACACCCTAAAACCCTAAACCCTGAACCCTAAACCCTTAAACCCTAAACCCTAAACCCTAAAACCCTAAACCCTAAACCCTGAACCCTAAAACCCTAAACCCTAAAACCCTAAGCCCTAAAACCCTATCCGTTGGCTGCAGGCTCGCGAGCTTGAACTCTGAAATATAAACCTGAATTTAGGGTTTAGGGTTCAGGGTTTAGGGTTCAGGGTGTAGGGTTTAGGGTTAAGGGTGATACCTTCAACCCGATGCTTGCCTGAGACAGGGGCCTCAGTTATTGGAACAGGGTTCAGGGTTTAGTGGTGCTTTAAAGGGTTCTGTATATGATCCCATATCAGTTCTCTATAAAGTGTTTCGGATATCTTGATAAGGCCTTAGTAGTTGGAGTAAGGTCTGGGTGGTATAGCCTGGGATATAGTCTTTACAGGAGGAAATAAGCTTGCTGCTTGTTCAGGCCCCTATCCCAAGAAGTCGGGCTCAGGTTTGCCCACCACTTTGCTTGCTGATGTTTCCTAAGCTCGTGGGAACCCATACCTCCAGAGATTATGGCGTGGTTAAGGATTTAGGGGTTAGGCTCGGGGGACTAGCGTGGAGGGTTAAGGCAGGGGTTTAACAGCGAAGTGCTCTGAGCAAAAGGCTCTGTAGGATGCAACACTCCAAGGTTCCAGGTACCTAATTCATTTTATTGCTCGTCCACATGGGTGGTTGTCAAAATTATGGTCCCTTTTCGGTTCCTTATTATAATACGGCACCTACTATTTAGGGTGCCCAAAAAGGGACCCTAATTTTGACAACCACCCACATATTAGGCGAGATTTCTCATCTCGATACCTTGTTGAGCACTTTGGACCCTTGAGGATTTGGGGTTAGTTAGAAGTGCATCATCGAATGCATCAACATTGCCGCATAGACCCGAAGATGTCTGTGAATCCCAAACCCTAAACTCGGAACCCTTAATCTTTCAGCAACCTTTACAGAAACACCTATGGGTGGTTGTCAAAATTATGGTCCCTTTTTGGGTCCCTATTATAATACGGCACCTAATATTTAGGGTACCCAAACACGGACCCTAATTTTGACAACCACCCTTATAGAATCTCTGCAGAACCCTTATCAAGTTCTTTAGAAACCCATTATCGAAAAGAGCAAAACCCGGAACCCCGTCCCTCCAGGTTAAGCACACTCGTCCGCAGCGGCGCAGTGCTGAGCTTTCCGCTGTTGTTTGAGCTCTTCAGGTTGTTTCTGTAGGATTTGTGGTTCTGGGATTCGGGGTTAGGGTGTAGGTTTACCTGGACCCTAAGGAACCTACCTTTTTAGGGTTCCTTATTATGATTTCCTTATATGGGTCCTTAAAAAGGTAGGTTATTTGGGGTTAAGGTAGGAGTTAGGACGGCGGGTTCAGAGCAGGCTTTCAGAGTTTTCTTGGTAGTTAAGAGTTCGTGATTTAGGATCAACCCCTATTGTGAGGGTGCGTGTCATTAGGGCGTATTCGTATAGTACACACACATATGTGGTACCCCTTATAGTAGCCCTTATCGTACCCTTTAAAGTTAAAGGAACCCTAAACTCTTGAAGTGATTCTGATCGTTTTGCTTCTGCGAGGCAGGCAACCACTCACAAATGCTCCAGATTCGGACTGCTGAGTCCTAAGATAACCCTGGTTTGGATGTTCGCAGGGAGCTCCCGAAACCCTGAAACCTAACAAGAGCCCGGAGTTTCTATGATACATTACTGGTTTAGGTTAGGGTTTAGGGCCAAGTTCAGCGTTTGAACTTTAAGAGGGTTTGAACGCCCATTCTAAAACCCTATAAACCCCACCCAGGAGCCGATAAGCCCGGTATAAGATTCTCTACACCAAAAATGATAGTTTTCCATGAAAAAAAGAAACTTCCGGCCCTTAACTACCTAAAGCCCTAAGCACCGAACCACTTCCACCTAAACACCCTAAAGGGCTCATGGACATGGCTGAGTACAGAGCTGATCACGGCTTTCGAGTTCAAGGTTTCGGGGTTTGCGTCTAAGGGGTCTCGGGGTTGGGATTTACAATGACCTAGTAGTAGAGCAGGTATCCTTTAACCTTTTGGGGTAGTATAATCCCTATATAATCCTTGTATTGTGAAAAAAGTTAACCATTAGTTCCCCATGATACCCGACAAGTAGGATGAATGCTGTAATCTATATGTAAGCCAAACTAATTACCAATATTGTTCCTGAGGGTTCCTTAAGTCCTATGTTTGTAATATTGAGGAACCCTAAACCCTAAACCCATAAGGGGTCTTAGGCCTTGGCTTTAGGGCTTTTGGTCCCATAGCCTACAGCCCGCTGCATTTTCTTTAGGGTTTAGGGTTTGTTTCTGAGATACTCCATGCCTTCGCCCAAAGCTCTAAAGCCCCAAACCTCCGAAGGCCCAAAGCCCAATAGGTTTAGGGTTTAAGGTTTAGGAGTTTAGGGTTTTAGGTTTCGGGTTTAGGGTAAAACAAAACCCTACCCGAAGCCTTCAAGGCCACGAGGGTTGCCGATTGGAGGAGCGGGACCTTCATGGTACATCCGCAACCCGAACTTCCCCGGAGCATGATATATTGGTGGGAGCGGCTCAACCGTAGGGCATATCAAGGCAACACAGTTGTGTGAGCTGGTGCCGTCATGAGTGAGGGTGATGCTTCGGGTGAAGATGTGCTGGATCGGCTGCGTTACGTTATGCAAGGTGATTCAAATCGAGCTGTCCTTACGACCCATTGCTTGGCATTGAACCAGGGAACAGAAGAGGATGACATACCGCTAGGTGATAAAACTGTTGGCTAACAGGTTGGTATTTAAACGAAGGTTAAGACATCACACAGACGGTCCAAGTGCCCAAGAATTGCGTTTTAGGAGCAATATGAAGACTGTATTTAGGCATATCGTCATATGGAGAAGTAAAAGGGGGAGAGGCCCGTCTCTACCCTATCCCTTTGCTGAAGCATCACAGTCTGTGGTTGGTACTTGATATCCCCAACGATGGGTACCCTACTAAGGGTTGAGTAGGACCTTGTAGTAGGACCTTGTAGAGGTGAGTATGACTATCCGACTTGATCTCGTGGTTTACGGCTTGAGTGTCCAGGATTAAACTCATGCAGAGTGAGAGGTAGCCGAAGAGCCCAGTACATCAGGATAACTGAGCAATGCACTTGAAGTCGTGTCTGGAAAATGAAGCCAGGTGATCTTCTGCATATTTAGAGGCACACTGTAAACCCTGAACCCCAAAACCTTCTGAATCCTTCGAAGCCCTAAGCCCTAAGCCCGTCAGGAGTTGCTGGCATCTCCAGACACAGAAAGACGCCGCCCTTCGGCTGTTGGGGCTGTGAAGTTCTTCCCTGCAACCCGTGGATCTTAACCTGTGGGGTTTGGGTATCCATCGGGTCTTAGACGGGGCTTCTGGGGTTTTACAGGGTGAAGTCTGTGTAGGTATTTATAGGGCTTCTGTCCAAAATTTTCGATCCTTGCAGCCGAGGATATCCTTTCATGATCTGGCTGGAGAGTTGGTCGCTGGCTTCGCAACAGGCCAGTTTCCAGAGCCAATTCTTGGGCCGTTGAGGTTTGCGAGTTTGGGCATTGAGTTGAGGGGTTTACTACTTTAGCTTGCTTTCGAGGCTTTGCAAATGGTAGAAAAGCTCGAGGCTTTGGGTGATTTAAGAACAGGTCTGCCTTTTGCATGCTCAGGGATTTGGGTTGGGTATTTTAGCCTCAACTGGCTCTGAATCCCCATGGCTCCCTAAGAGTCCACAGGACACTTGGGTTTAGGGACGTGGCCTCGTAGGTTAATACTTGAGGAGCACATGCCTTTTGCGAACTTGGACCCTTACGGCTCGTACGCACCATGCTAAGAGCCCCAAGCAAGGAACAGAGGTGTCCTGCATGAGCTTCTTGCATTCTGACTTCCAATCCCTGCTCAAGTCAAAAAGCTAAAAAGCAGGGCATTCGCAGGCCATCGGAAGAATCTCCGAAGTTAGGGTTCTTGGCGGTCACGCAGTGCCAACCACTGCGCAGTCACAGTATGTGCTTCCCATATAGATTCTTTCACATTCCCCTCTGACTCTCACAACACAATCCCTGAACCGAGAAATCTTAAACCTTAGTTCCCTTAGTTCCCTTAAAGGGTTCTATATTAGAGCTTCTCTAAGGGGTATTATGGGGCCTTAATAATTTCTAGGGTTCCTTTAAAGGGGCCTGTAAGGGTCCGGAAAGGCGCCGCGCTTGGTGACCAAATTCCTGGGAGTGGGCGGTCCGCTGTCGCCGCTCGCCAGCAAAGCAAAGCCCTGACAAAAGGCTCGAACTCTCAAGTATACCCTGACCCCAAATCCAAACCCCAAATCCATGAGCCCTATAACCCTTAAACCCTACACCCTGAACCCTACATCCTGAACTCAGGGATCCCGTCTCGGATCTTTTGTGCTCTAAGGAGGATGAGGCTGCAAGACAGGCACATTCCAAGGGCACCCTCGGCCGCACCAAGATGGCTTAAGGATTTATGGGGTTTTTAGCTTCGATGGATTTGCTGGACCCTGCATCCTTCATTCCACAATGTAGACCGCCGATCAATGAGTCTACCGTCTTTAAGAGCCACAGGGGAAGCCTCCGCAACGATGGAAGTTCATAAAGCAGAGCAGTGATGGCGGCTCGACCCTCATTTTAGGTTCTGGTGGCAAAGTGACAGGGCTCAACATAGCACGCGGCCTCTACTCCGTGTTCTTAGTCTTTGTTTGGCCTTTATCGAACTTGGGCAATTCAACAAAGCAGCATGAGCAACACAGCAGCAGTATGCTGGGAAATTTTGACGGTTTAGAGTTCGGGTAGGCCCATTGTGAAGGACTTAAGTTTTGAACATATCGCGCGATGGTCCCACTTCTTTTATGATGGGGGCCTGGAGAACTATCAATAATATCGTCTTATAGTCCCTTTATACATTCCCGCAACGCCTTTTCTAATTCGCATTGCCCCTGCATTGAGATCTCCAGCTCCCTATGCGACTCAAGCGACGGGGTAAAGACCGAACTCTGCACGAAAAGCCGTGCGGCCCGAACTCCCAAACACCTGATCTTGCAAAGGTCTTAACTACCCAGACCTTCCAAAATCCTTTATAAATGGAGGGATATTGGAAGGTCTGAGACTGGCAAGCTCTCTGCCCCAGGCTCAACAAGCCCAAAGCTCAACGCCCTGGACCCTAACCGCTAAACCATCCGAATCCTGAGACTTTTCTACAGCCTTAGACAACCCTCGCAGAGAAGCCTTAGAGGAACCCCGTAGCGAATCCTTAAGGGAACCCTTGAGGGAACCGTTATGGAATCCTTACAGGAACCCTGAAGGATCTCTAAAACAAGCTCAGGAACTTAAGCTTCAAGAGCATCTCGGATTGCCGCGGTTGGAGTTCTGGAAGCTGCGGGGTGGTTTATGGAGCAAAGTTATGTGTGGTTTAGGTTTTGTTTTTTTAGGGGGGGGGGGTTAGGGTTATAGGGTTTAGGGTTCGGGGAGTTCCTGTTAAGGTTTAGTTGGGGCGTTTGAGGCTTCAAGGGTTCAGCATTTCCGTCTTCAGAGTTCGGATGAATCGAGCTTGCAGGATTTGAATTTTTAGCTTCAACATTGAGGCTTGGTGAAGTGTGTGCGTGTGTGTGTGTGTGTGTCTGTGTCTGTGTCTGTGTCTGCGTCTGTGTCTGTGTCTGTGTGTGTGTGTTGGTGTGGATTTTTGCGTTGTTTTGCTTTGTTGTTGAAGGCTGAGGACCGTGCCTGGAACCAAGCCCCAGACTGGAGTTGCAGAACCCTACAGAAAGGCGGAATACTCCTATAATCCTACCTTTGGTTAGTAGGGAATGGAAGAATGGTAGTAATAGTAGTTATAATTGTGCCCCATTCCTCCATTCCCTACTAACCAAAGGAAAGTAATATCGCAAGCCTCGCAAACCTAAGTCCTACCCCTCTCCCATCCCCTCCCGCCGATTCCGAAGCCCTTCATTCCTGTACCAAGCAAACCCTGGGCTCTTCGCAGAAGTCCTTTCATGAGTTCAGGGTTTAGAGTTCAGGGTCAAATGTCTGATTCAATCAAATCAGCTTCGGTGTGCACGGCGTGTGATGACTTACTGGCCCGGGACCGTGATAAGTAGAGTTGCGCGAGGCCGTGGTGAAAATTGCTGTTAATCTTTGCGGAAGCCCTGAACCGAACCCTAAACCCTAAACCCCAATTGAACCCTAAACCCCTAAACCCTACACCCTAACCCCAAGGTCGGGAGGGAAGGCACAGAAAGACATTTTCTCAATGTTGGACTTCAAGAGCTTGGAGAAGGCCAGGAGTTTTCGAAGCCTGTGTTGTGAGACCTGTTTTTTTGCGCTACAGCGGGATCCTTATTTCAGTCATTTTAGAGGCTGTCTGGTGAGGCTGTATAATTCACTGCTTTCCCTGCGTGCCATTCCTGGAAGGGTTTTACGAACCCCCTAGATCATCCTAGACTCCCCGAAGCCTATATAACCCTGAAGCCGAAGAGTGTCATCATGGACACTCTCATATCGAGCTCTCAGGGGCCTTGTGTGTTTAAGCGTGATATACTAGAGAAGCTTGGCTTTGTAGGGGTTTTAGCATCGGGCTTAGGCTTAAACTCGTCCCTAGAACCCTTATGCCGGTGCCTAAATCCCAATCAAGACGGAACCCACAGCCTGAAAGCCCAACACAACAACCCTGATTGCCGGAAGGCTGATACAAAACCTAAAAACCTAAAATCATAAGCAAACCCAGGCCCCAAACCCTTAAATGCCCAAAAAGCCTCAAGACCAGCAGCCAATACACGCAAGACCCCGAAATCCCAAAGCACTAACACTGATAGTCCACGTGCGTAATAATGTGATATTCCCCAAAATACTTTCCCGAAATACTACTATCCTAAACCCCAGGTGCCTAATACGTGGGCTCTTTGGCTCCTAGCGGTAAGGCTCTATATACAAGTGACAAATCGAGGCACTGCAGGAGGACGACCCGGTTCCCCGCAACTTGTGCCATCTTTTGGCTGGGGGCGCGATGAGCTTTGAGGCCGGGGGCTTTGGGGTTTAGGGAGTGCAAGGATTAGGGTTCTGTAGGGGTTCTATAAGGGTTCCATAAATATCAGGGCTTCTATCGGGATGCTGAGTTTAGGGTTTAGGGTTCAAGGTCTTGGGTTGGGGTTTAGGGTAGGGTTCATTGTAAAGTGTGGGGCTTATTTAGGTTTGTATTGCTCAGCCCAGAAAAACCTTGCCCGACACCCGCTAGCCGCCATACACCCTCACCCCGCCAACTTGTCTCAAGCTTTGGGAGTATAACTTTAAGCCCTACAATAACCCCTAAACTTTAAACCCCTAAACCCCTAAATCCTAAACCATGAAGATTTCTGCTCTTGTGCCATGAAACACGGACCCTGTCGAGACCTTTCAAGGCAGCTCGTATGTCGGGATTTTTGTTGACTGCTAGAATATACCCTACACCCCAAATCCTGAATCCATAAACCCTTAAACCCTAAATGGCTAGAACGTACAGCCCCGAATCGGAACTGCGTTACCCAAAGGCTCCATGGACCACGTAGTGTAGACTTCGGCCTGAAGGTACCTACATATGGGAACTATATGGGCACATGGAGCCTTAGGGCCCTGCGGTTAGAGGATACGTGAACTCAACAAAAAGCCACACAGACACAGGGTCCTTAGAATGCAGGGGTTTCTATGTTAGGACTGTTGGGAACTATTATTATGATTTGGAGAAGTATCCCCCATAACAGTACCTAGGACCCTTTGGGAATAGCAGCAGGCGACGCCCACAGAGGAGCTACTTCGGAGCATGACAGACCTCAAGAAGCTGGTGCTCAACCTCCAGGCATCGTCTTGAGGGGGCTTTGCGGTTTACTTGGCAGCGCTTGGGGGGGGGGGGGGGGTTGGTGTTGGCCGGCCCAAAAAAAAAAAAGGGGGCCCCCTTTTAACCTATAAATCCTTATAATAACAACAAAACCCAAACACCTATTTTCTTTCTCAGGCCGCCCTCTTCATGGCACGGACCNATCACGAAATTACCGTAAATACCGAGTAGACGGGATGTGCGGTTAAGATGGTTTAGAGCAAGTAAGTGTAGTTGGGTAGGGGGGGTTGTCGATTGGCAGCCTGAATAAAAATAACGGTACCCCGTTTCAACCTTATAGTCCTTAGTATAACCACAAGACCTAGAACCCTATTCTGTTTATCAGGGCCCTTGTATCAATGGCTAGGTACCTGGAAGCCGAGAATACGGGCTGTGCGGAGCCTTTGGAATCGAGTTATTATAATAGGACTTGGTGCCTATAGGGTTTATGGTAACCGTGAACGGCTGGTGTAGGAGCAGCGCAACTGTAGGGAACTCACAACACTGCGCCTGAAGCACTCAAGAACTTAGGAACCACCCCAAACCCTAAACCCTAATTAGACCGATATCCCTACCAGCACCCCCCAACTACCCTTTGTTGGAGCCTAAGTGCTCTATTCAAGGGTACTTGGGGGTGCTGGTAAAGCCAAGCCCGTAATCAACCCAAAACCTTCAGCAGCTCCCTGCAGGCCACGGATACCTACAGCTCCAGGCCACCGAACCGATGAGCAAAGGTTTTGCGCTTTGGGTATGGAGTTTATATATAGGGTTTGGGGATTAACTTTGGGATATGGGTTTTGTGCTTTGGGTATTGGGTTTATAGGGTTCGAGGCCTAACTTAGCGTTATGGGTTTGGGATTTTGGATGAGCTTTCAAGGTTCAGGGTGGTGGGCTAGCTTTGTACCGCCTTGGCCCCGAGCCCAGACTTCTACTCCTTAGTTGCACATCGGACCATTCCCCCCGAAGCGCAAACAAAAACCGTTATACCATGAGGTACGCCAAAGCCTTTTAGTTATGAAGGCCGCCACATTCCCCCAGAGCCCTGCCCCTGAACCCAAAATCTCAAGCAGTTGTATACTGTATAACTGTATACTTTAATTACCCTAACCCTCTTGTCGGTCAGGCTTTGGAGGTGCAGGGTTCAGGGTTTTCGGGATGAGGCTCTGCTCTCAAACCGAAGCCGTTCTAGAGTTCTGGAGGCCATGGTATTCTGCCGGCTTCTTTACCCATGGCTCGCTTTCTGGCGGCGGCGTCCTGGTGGGTGGGGGAGGCGCGGTGTTTTCGCGCGGAGGGAGTTTATGGTTTACCAAGACCCCCGAAGTGCCTTTCATAGCGCCCTTATGTTCCGTAATGGTGGGTATTTAGGGTCGGGTATAATCGAGGGTAGATAGTAGTTTGGGTCTAGAGTCTGGGTAGGGTTTGAGGGTTTAGGGTTTCGGGTGCAACGCGGGGAGGCTTCCAGGAGAAGTCAGATCCCCTAAAGTCTTAGCAACATACTAATTATTACAGTATCACATCAGGGTGTGGATGCCTCCGGAGTGTACAGGCTATTTCGTATCGAGGCACGGATATTCCTGAATTCCTTACAAATCCCAAACCCTTAACTAAGGCGAAGGGGGGAGGTGAGAAGTTGAGAAGGCTTCGCATTGCAAATGCGCGGAGATTAACCCTCTCCGCGGTTGTTTGTCTAGGGCTCTACCCAAGCAAGTGGGTTCTACGCTGGGAACGTATAGAGCATTTGTGTTCCAAGCCTGGCTCAGTCAATCCCAAATGCGCAAAATTTGGCTTCCTAAACCTTGAACGTTAAACACTTCACCCTCTCAGCATCGTAGGCATTTAGAAACTATGTGTTGATGCTTAGGGCTTCACATGTTGTAGGAAGGGTCTGCTGCTTAGAGCAGTTTAGGGTGCAGATTTGGTGGTGCAGGGAGTGTGACAGGGTGACTCTGTTGCTCGGTTTGTTGTTAGATTTCAATTCTATACCCGATTGAAATTGATGTGTTTCTCTCTGCCTGTATCAAGACCTCGCAAAGGACATGAGCATGCGCGTTGTTAAGCATATGCACTACCCCATTTGGCCGAATTGTACACAGGCTTAAACCCTAAATTCCCTAAAGCCTAAGCCCGAAAGCTTATTCCCTCAACCCTACAGCTTAAACCCTATAAGCCCTGAGCCTTTTTGAATTTTTGAGTGAGCAGATATGGAGGCCAGATGTGTTTGGCCGGCTTCGGCTGCGGAACCTGCTCCTTGCCATCAGCTTGGGTTCACTACTCTCCCTACCGGGCTGCGACAGATCTTCCAATGAAAAGCAGGGTCCCTCAAAACCCTAAACCCTAAAGCGTGGTGCGGGCTGATGATATCAGCAACTACGTATAGGTATACTCGGTACAGGGTGCCAAAGGCGTCTATGAGGGTTTCATAAGGGTCAATGTTGTTGGGAGGTTCAATTTTCAAGCTTGAAAGATTTGCGGTTCAAGGTTGTAGCACCTTTTTGAAATTTTTGGTCCCCCATCAAACCCGAATCCCCAAAGCCCTGCGATTGAAATTCTGAACCTGTGATGCCCAAAAATGAAAACTGAAAACTCGAAATCCCACATTTAGGGGTTAGGGTTTGGGGATTAGGGATCAGTGAGATCAGGGTTTGGGGTTTAGGGCCAATCCCGCCCTGCGCATCACCATTGCATCACCAGGAAGCCGCGATCCCTTCAGGCCGGTAGCTACCCAGAGACTCCAACATCCCTTAATTAAGGAATATTCCGTAAATCATATTAAATATGATTAGGGATCCTACTATATTTTAGGGATTTTTAAGGCCTTATTTAAGGGATCCTGCTATATTTTGGGGATTTTTAGGGCCTTATTTAAGGGATATTGGAGTCTCTGGGTGTTCACCTGAAGCTACGCCTGATCGCCTCCCCCATACGCTGGTCCTAAACTGGAAACACCCCGAAAAGTAAGCCTTCTGGTTTAGGGTTTAGGGTTTAGGGTTGAAGACCCGAAGCCTTAAACCCGAAAAATAAGCCCAGGCCCGTCCGTCAACCCTCTCTTTGACTCCATCTATCTCAGCACGCGGCTACTCTTGGAGGCCGGAAATGAGCCCACATGGAGTTTAGGGTTGTTGGGTTTTGGGTCGGAGGACCCAAAGAGCCGAATATCCTTTCACCGAGGAATCACTAACTGTCAACAACACTAAGTATGAACATAAGCAGCAACTCATATATAAATGTAATGTATTTATACACTGTACACATGTACACACACATACACATATACATACACTTACACACATCCATGCTTGCGTGCATACATGCATACATATATCCATTGACCCGGGAAAGTGGGTCCCGGTTTCGTACCCCCCCTGAAGCCGAAATTCCGAAGCTTTTGAAGACGAAATTGTTCCCAAGGAGCTGAAGCTCAAATTGTGCGCGAAGACGAAAT
>BGNK01001547.1:6972-84204 GCA_003297005.1 Symbiodinium sp. clade A Y106
CCCCCCCCTCGTCCTCTCCCGTCATGCTTTGTGTCAAATTTTGTAACAACAGAACGGAACGTGTCCTTGCGGCTGCTGTCTACACGAAACACAACTTATTTTTTTTTCGCGTGGTTTGGTTTATTCTACAATGTCGCGATGATGATACTGGTATTTGCAACTGTTGCACTCCGCCAATTACATGGCAGCCTCCCCCCCGCGCTTCGTCTTCTCCTGTCATGCTTTATGTCAGATTATGTACGAATCGAGCGAAACTTGTCTTTGCGTCTGCTGTCTACACGAAACATAAACGTTTTCGAGTGAGCTTGCTTATTCTACTTCAACGTCGCGATGATGATACTGGTATTTGCGACTTTTGCACTCCGCCAATTACGTGCCCGCCTCCCTCCCCCTCTCCCTTCTTCCTCACCAGTTATGGTTTGTGTAAAGTTGTGTAACAACCGAACGGAACGTCTCTTTGCGTTTGCTGTCTACCGGAACACAAACGTTGTCGCGTTATCTTGTTTATCCTACTTCAACAACACCAAGACGATACTGGTATTTGCAATTTTTGCACTCCGTCAATTACGTGGAAGCCACCCCTCTCCCCCCCGCCTTTTTGTCCTCTCCCGTCATGCTTCGTGTGGGTTAGGAGCTACGAGCCTACCGCCGTGGAATGTTTTTAATCAAAACCACAATCCCACCAACCAGAATCTAATTCTTTCAATGATTTTCCTCGAAATTCCGACGGAAAGACGTCACTCACTCTCTCACTCGTTCACTCACTCACTCGTCCACTCCGTCGCTCACCCGCTCGCCCACTCGCTCACTAACCCATTCGCTCAACCACTTGCTCACGCACTGACTCACTCACTCGCTCACTCACTCGCTGGAGCACGATCTGACTCACTCACTCACTCTCTCGCTCAGTCACTCACTCCTCGTCCACTCACTCACTCATTCACCACTCGTCTACTCACTCATTCGCATCTTCCTCACACTTATAGAGGCCTAGGTTGGCATTGCCTCCTTTAAAATTGAAACCCTAAACCATATACACAGCCCCAAGCCCTAGCTCCTGAAGGCCCTATAAACCCTGAACCCTAAACTCCAAGTGCAATTTGCACCGGTTGGCAACTCCTCAAAGGAGAGAAGGATGGATATGTTTCTGATATGACGACCACTCTTCTCAACCCTTAACCCTGAACCCTAAACCCGGAACCTGAATGCAAGACCAACTCAGTGCTTCAAGCACCGGAAGATTTTGTGAGTAGGCCAGCAGTAGAGTATACTAAGGGGGATTGTGCTCATCCCACTTCTACCACGAGTCACGAATAGTAGCCTCGTTGCCACGTCCTTTAACCCTTCTACGTAAGACGAGGGGTCTGAATACCTAGTATATCGTAGCCACAAGTATACAGAGCTTTCGGTTCAGACATAGAAATGGCCCAGCACATAAAGACGACTCACAGACCCTGTGAGAAACCCAAGCAATCGAACAAGCGACTTAGGAATTAAACCATCCCCGCATATACCCTAAGCCGAAGCGCTACGCCCTGAACCCATCTGAACCCTTGACTCCCCAAGCCCCCAAACCTAAATCCACAACCCTAAACGAGCTAAGCCCTGAACCTGAAAAGCTCTGAGGTAAAAGCCCAGAATAGATTCCACGCAGAAAGCTACAAAAAAACTTACCTACCTAAAGATACAAAGCCAAAGTGTATAACTAAACGAAACCCTACAAGAAGCTCCATGCAATCCGCGATCAGCAACCTGGAAACTTGCTGTTTTAGTTTACGTAGACCTGTCAGGCCTCTATGCTATTAAAATGCGATCCCCAATACCTGACCTTTAAACTTTTTGGGTTCTTATAGTTTCGTAGGACTCGGAAAGTTTAACCTTTTATTCATGTGGCGTATTGGCGTAGGAAGTATACCATAGATCCTGTGTGACTTCATGTGCCCTTTTAAGGACTCCTGGGCGTTTTTTTTTCGAAGCTCGTCCAAGGCCAGGGTTCGAGTTAAATATCTAGGTAGGCCTTTGGGACATTTTATATTGTCGCTTATTGGGCTTAAAGTAAACCCCATAAAGTTGGAAACCGGATTAAGGCCAAATGGTGCTGGGATTACCTCTACAGTACTCTTAAGGAATGAGGCTATTGGGTTTCCAACTTTTGGGCTTCTACTGTAGGCCTTTGGGACGTTTTATATTTTCGCTTATTGGGCTTAAGAGGATACTATTTACGAATATTTTCCGGGGCTTTAAAGGGCCAATCTAGATATGATGAAGACTGAAACACCAGACGCCTATAGGTCTGCAACAGGAATCTTGGAAGGAACTCCAAATGGAACCCCTAAGCGGAACAAACCCCAAACCCTAAGCCCTAAACCCTAAGCCTTAAACCCAAGCCCTAAACCCTAAGCCTTAAACCCAAGCCCTAAACCCTAAGCCCTAAACGAAACCCCTAAAGGAGCCCCAAACCTCCGGACGCTCGTCATTGAGGACTGGTGCGGAACGTCTGCCCAAGGAGCTGCGGCTGTCCGAGCCAGTATGCGCAACCGTGGATGATGGCGGGGAGGGGAGGGTTTAGGGTTTAGGGATGATGGCCACGAGGGTTTAGGGTTTCGGGGCCACAAGGGTTTCGGGTTTAGGGTTTGGGGATGATGGCCACAAGGGTTTAGGGTTTAGGGATGATGGCCACACGGGTTTAGGGTTTAGGGATGACGGCCGGAAGGGGAGGGGGTTCCGTTCTATAGGGCCCCTTAAATGAACCCTATAGTACCCCGTAAGGGTGCGTGCAAACGTTCTGTAAGGGATGATGGCCGGAAGAGGGAGCGGGATCGCCTCAGGGTTCAGGGCTTATGGGTTAGGGTTCCTTCAAGGAAGCCTACAACACTACCCTTTAAAGGAACCCGTATACCTCGTAGGGGTTCCTTCGGAGGGTCCAGAAGGGATGGCTGGAGGGGAGGGTTCGGGCTAAGGCTTGAGGGCTCGGGGTTTAGGATTCGGTGCAAGGGTGCTTTGAAGCTCGATAAGGGATGATGGCGTGCAGGGAAGGCTTCAGCAAGGGCCTGACATTGGGTCTACGGTTAAGGGCTTGGGATATGGGGCATAGGATGATTGTCGGAAGGGCGGTCTTCGTGTTGCTGCATGGAGAGTACTATTCCGAGGGTGCTCGAAGGGCTGCTATTAATCAGGGATTCAGGTCCAGGTTCACAGGGGCTTGCTGTAGGTTGTGACCATGTTGCTTGGAGGGACGCGGGACTAAGTAAGTACTTGTTCTACAGATCTACACATACATGCCACATAGGATCCCATTTTCAACACCGATGTCTACTTACTACCTACTTACTAAGTCCCCAGACCTTCCAACGGGGGAGTCCCGAAATAGCTTCTCTCGTCTTCAATCAGGGTCTTTGACTGGTATTAAACACCACCCATGGTTCAGGTACCTCATAACTAACGAGGATTTTTTGTTATAGGGTAGATTTTGCTGTATATACGACTTTTATTTTAGGTACTTGGACCCTTGCGGGGTCCTTCAAACCGGTCTGACACCCTAAGTACTAAGCTTACAGGATCAGGATACGTATACATCGGGTTATACTTGGGTACTGCTCCCCCCACTCTGTTACAATTCGAAAATATTTTCAAGGTAGTCATGTATAGCCTTTGATGTGAGCTCTAATATAAATATAAATATAAATATATATATGTATGTATGTATATCTATATAAAAATTTGAATAGACTGGTACAGGGTGGGGCAGTACCCAGGCTCTACTTTCAATAACCTGGCTTTGCTCATTGCTTTCTTGTGCATCTCCTGATTCAAGGGAACAACCCTCAACCCTGTCATAGGGACCTGTAGGGGGGTAGGGGGAGGGGGGTAGGGGGCCTTAATGCCCATAATAAGGACCTACCAAGCCTACTTAAGGAAGTATAGTCTTAGTCCCCTAAGGCCATAAACCCTAAACCAAAGAGCCTCATACATATGATGCGTAGTTCTCTAAGTTAGGGTCTCAGTTCGGGTCCTTTTGTGAAGCAGCTGTGCTATTTGCAGGACCGAAAATCGGCTCCTAATCTAGAGAACTACCCATACAGTTGATGATATAAATCCTGCAATACCCATAATAAGGAATATACCATAATTCCCATGGTTTAGGGTCCTTCTGGTCATGCTGGATTTTTATCATCAGCCGTATGTGGGTAGTTTCTGGGCTAAAGACCGACCTGCACCGCCAAAATCCTACTCTCGACTCAGGGTTTGGGGGTTTGGTTTAGGGCTAATAGGGTTTAGGGTTTTGGTTTTCGGTTTATAGAGTTTAGGGCTTAGGGTTTAGGGCCTAATTATAGGGTTTAGGGTTTTGGGGTTTTGGTTTAGGGTTTGTAGGGTTAGGTAAGCAGCGACATGTGATGTTGCGAGCAAGCTCAGCAAGCAAAAGCCCTGCAAGGTTAACGCAGAGGGATGTCCCACTGGCTGCGAGAACGAGCTGACTTTGTCCATGCGGAGAAACCCTTGCGTGGACCGCCAGCTGCGATTATCACGGCGCAAATTCTCAATGAGCCCTGAACAGTACACCCTGAGCCCCGAAGCCCCAAAAGCTGTATGTACACCTCACCTTGAACTCAGAACGCCTTAAACTCACAATGTAGGAACCTGATTAAGAAACCCTAAGGCTAGAACCCCAAAATACTAGGAGTGACATAAGGAACCCTAACAAAGGCCCAAGGTTTCTTAATCAGGTTCCCACATTAGGACCTAGAGTAGGCCCTTATTCCCTTTTTTAGGGTTCAGGTTCCCTTATACCTTTAAACCAAAAAGGGCACCCTGTTCCTAGGTTACTCTTAGGCCTAGAAAATATCATTCTTTAACCCCCGAACCCGGCTCTTACATTACCCTATAAGCCCTAAGAGCCCGAGCCCTGAACCCTAAAAAGCGTACCCTGACTCCCTGAGTCCTGAACTGAACTCCTGAACCCCTAAATATTTGGTCGGGATACTAGTAATCGCCTTGCTCTATATAGTCCTTCAATATATATATATATGCAGATATATATATGCATATATATATATATGCATATATATACATATATATATGTATGTATATACGGGTTAGTATTATACCCCCCTCCCCAACTCTAAGCACATTCCGCATGTAAGGGCATCCTGGAAGAGCTGGGTTGGGTACTCATGTCCGCGCAGCCTTTTTGCCAGGACCCTTGAAGAGAAATCCGCAGAAGCGATGCAGATCTCAGGGCTTAGGGTTTAGGGTTCAGGGGTTTAGGGTTTGGGTTTCAGGGGTTTAGGGTTCAGGGGTTTAGGGTTTAGGGGTTTAGGGTTTAGGGTTTAGGGAAAAAGCACATAAGCAAAAATCAGGATAGGGATATCCCAAATAGATCCCCTTATAATGTGTCCCTAAATTCTGGTTCTATAGAAAAGAGTGCCGCAGGGTTTCGCACTGTAGGTATATACTTCGAGGAACAGTCCTGGGTCAATAATGCGATTCTGAAGTCACCGGGCGTAAAACTCTGAAGCAACTCCCCAAAGTACGTACTAAGTAGGTCCCTCAACCCTAAACCCTACAAAGCCCTGAACCTGAGCCCCAAGCCCTCGCAAAACAAGGACCGAGAGCTTTCCGAGATGAAGACAGACTGGGCCGCTTGCATCTACAGAGTTTAGGGTTCAGGGGTCAGCTTTCCTTCAGGGTTTAAAAGTTTAGGGTGCTTGGAGGATCATGATCATGGGACTTATGCACTAGGGATATGCAATGCAACAACAGGTGCAGTCACTTATAATTCCTCCCAGCTAGGGTACCTCTAGCCTTACATACTAAGTCCCATGGTCCTCCAAGTAGCACTGTGGGATGTGTACCAAAGCACTTTTCAACAACTAGGAGGTGGCACGAAAGTAACGGGTGTACTCTAGCTTGGTTGCTCCATGTAGGAACATGATTCTTAGACCCCCCCTTCGTTGAAGAGGATTTTGCCTGCGATTCTGATTTAGGGGCCCGTGAAGAATGGTGATCACTAGTCAGGGACCACATCATTGGGGCGACCCTAGCCCGGATGTTGAACATACTTGTTGGTATACAAGACTAGGTCTAGGTACCGATTTCGGTCATGGTTTCATGTCCATTACGCGTTTCGAAAGAGAGCTTGAAACGCGGGCTGTTGAAATCAAAAGAAAGCCAACAAAAAGGCGAAATTGTCGCAGGCTTTCCACCCCCAAGCCCTAAACCCTAAACCCTAAACCATGAGAGGTTCATGGCTTCAGGGTTTAGGGTTTAGGGATTGGGGCTTAGGGTTTAGGGTTTACTTTAAGCTAGAACAAGCTGTGTCTTTGTAGGTTCTGACTACAAGCCCAAACACATAATTTGTAAGGACCCTGCAAGAATCGCCTTCGGTAGTTGCACGTAGGGTTTCGTTAGGGAGCCAAAATTATAGTATCCTTATGGGAGGGGTCCAAGGGGGATAGAGAACCTACTAATCCCTAGTTCTCTCTAGTGCTCCCCGAAGGTTCCCTTAAGGCTCCCTAAAGATCCCTTGCACCCTCTCCCCTTGAACCACCCTCCCTTAAGGACCCGATAACAAAACCCTAAACCCTTGCACCCAGCAAGGGGGTTTTGGATTGAATGAACTCTGCTTCTGGGGTTTTTTACTCGAAGTATCACGGCTCGAAGTAAGCCAGGTTAGAAGTACTTTACATGCACCGTAAATGGTGTTTTAAGGAATTATCGGCATAGTTCTAACCTGCTTTATAGCTCTAGTTGCTAAGCCCCAATCCTCTGCGTAGTAGCTTTGAAGCTTTTATGTTGTGCAGGCCGACCGACCGGCCATTCAGCAACAGACCGATCTTGCAATCAGGGACTTTTATGCTATGGAGAAGCTCAGTAGTAGCTGCGCAGGCAAGTTTCAATTATCCCGCTTGTGTGTATGAGAGAGAGAACACATACATACATATATATATATATATAGATGTATATAATTATAATATAAACAAACATGATATATACATATATACACACATGTGTATATATAGTACCAGAATACAACGTAGCACCAAAAGTGTATCTACAAGAACCCAGAAGCCGATACCCTCAACATCGCTTAGCCCAGTGGTCCGAACCACACAATAATTAGGTACTTGGGGTTTAGGGTTTAGGGGTTTACGGTTTAGGAAGTGTGGGGGTTTAGGGGTTTAGGGTTTAGGGTTTAGGGTTTTAGGGGTTGAGAGTTTAGGGTTTAGGGTTGAGGTTTCGGATAGTAACATTGTAAGTTCGTAGAAGATGATGAGGCGCTTGGCCTCTGAGGATTAGGGCTATCTTGATAGAGGGCTCATAATAATAACCATCGTAGTAATTTGTAGTAGTAGTAGTAGCAGCAGTAGTAGTAGCAATAATAATAAGAATACTATAGTACTACTAATAGAAATACTAATAGTAATAATAGTTGAAATCTGAATAGTACGAGTGAATCACAATAGTAATAGTAGCAGTAGTAATAGTAACAGTACTAGTAATGGTAACAGTAACTATAACAATAATAATAATGCAAGACTATATTAAATATTTAATGATGATCATAATAGCTGTAGGGCTTGGTGGCGTCTTCTCAGGACTTCTTCTGGGACCACTATGTCCCGTACATCAACCTGAAACTACAGCGCTCTGGTGGCACTGCAGAGGTTTAGGTTTAGTTTAGGGTTTGGGCTTTAGGGGTTTAGGGCTTTAAGGGTCCAGGTTTGGGGTTTTAGGGACCCTAGGCGGTGACCTTGAACCCTCAACCTTAATCAAGTTTTACGGCTCTGGTGATACTAGAAACCAAGCTGCAACCTGGAATCCGGGTCCCGACGACCACGATTCTCGCAACCCAACCCTAGGGCTCTAAGGACTTATGTATTAAGGCTTTTGGGCCCAAAGACCATACTATATAAGGCTTTTGGGCTATTTTGATCCCTAGGGAAAACTACTCTGCGACTTCGTCCTGGCCCGTGAAGCAAGCCAACTAGCCCAGACGCCAAAAAATTAGGGACCCCCAAGAGCACATAAGCATAAGCATCTTATGGGGATATCCCTACCTTATTAGGCTTCATATTATAATGGGGTTTTTATGGGATATCCCTACTTATTTTTGCTTATGTGCGTTTTGGGGGCCCTATAAAACGTGAGCAGCCTTACCTTAACCTGGGCTCTGGAGTACCATACTATAGCGGCCTTAATATTTGCCTCTACTATTTTGGGGGTTCCTTTCTATAAGTCTAGTAATTATAATATTCCCCAACACCCTATTCTAATCATTAAGGCCCTTATCCTAAACGCCCCATAACACCATAATACCCCTTATAGTAGTATAGTAATCCTTGTAGACTCCTCCCCTAAACCCTAAACCCTTAGGGACCCCTTTACAAGGAACCCATATCTGACAAAAGGATGCTTCGCTTAGTACGTCCGCTGATCCCCCCAGCCCTGAGCAAACGATCTCGCTGAGCAGCAAAAGTCACGGCCAGTTTAGGGTTTAGGGTTTTGGGTTTTGGGTTTAGGGTTTTGGGTTTTTGGTGGCCAACAGGCGCGCAGACGGAGAAGGATTCTAGCATTCGGGTGTAGGAACTCTAAAGTCCAGCTCTTTCGCCTTGTCAAAGGTTTTTTGGTTCAGGAAACCCAGCCCCTAAGCCCCTAAGCCCCTAAGCCCCTAAAGCCCTAAGCCCCTAAGCCCCTAAGCCCCTAACCCCCCACTGGTTGCTAAGCTCTTGCCAGCCTCAACACACTTGCATCGTGTTTTCTGAATGAGACGCAAATGCAAAACGTTCCGCAGCATCGGGTCTGCAGTAGGACTTTTAGGGTGTAGGGTTTAGAGCTAGCAGCTAAAGTTGAGGGTTTATCAGGTTTGCGGTTTGGGTGTTTTTGGGTTTGGGGGTTTGCAAGTAGGATGAGGGTTTAGCCTTCCACTATTGTTCCGAACCCCGATATCCCTCGCGTGGTGTGGAGTTTTGAGCATTCTGTTTGCAGTGCCTGGTGCTACGAGGTATCTCGGGCATACAGTTACCAGGCGCTATACACTCCCAGCCCTACTCAAAGGATCACTATGATTATGCGTATGCTTAGGGCAAGTTACTGACAGATATACTCAGCATACAACAACCAATGTACGAAGTCCCGTGATCCTTCTTGTAGTGGTCTCGTAGCAGTTTTGGGTTCCACTTCGCGATACCCCGACGAAGCCCTGGGCACCGGAATCTTAAGGATGAAGGGCTTGGCGAGTTCAAAGAGGGGCTTTAGCGGCTGTCACGGGGGCTTTCGTGTGTTTTGGGTTAGTTCAGGGAGTTTTCGAGGCATTTGGTCTAACCCCTGGCCACAAGAATCCTTCAAAAAACAACCGACACACGCCAAGAAACTCAAACGAGGCCCTAGCACACCAGACAGGCCCCAAGAAATCCAAACAAGAAAAGGAATTCCGCAAAGACCCTAAGAAACCCCAAGAAATTGGCATATATCCAAAGCGAATCCAGGACAGACCTCCTTTCGCAAGCCAGCAGCTGGATCGCACATCAGGAGGAGGGCTTGAGGCTAAGGATTAATAGGGTTCGGCTTTAGGGTGTTGGGGTCGTGTGTAGGGTTGAGGGGTTAGAGTCTGTGTTGAGGCTTCAGAGTTGATTTAGGGGGTTCCTTCAATTGTGGGTCCTTTGAAGGGTTCCATAGTTTGAAGGGTTTATAGTGGTTGGGGGTTTAGGGCTTAATTAGAGTGTAGGTAGGGTTGAAACCAAGTTTGAGGATTTTCGGATTTGCGTTGTGAGGGTTTCGGGTTCTCAGGCTTACGGTAACGATATTTCTCTGGGCGACAAGATTCGTCCAGGCTGGGCAAGCAAGGCTTCCAGTGCTTCTCAAGGAACCTCGGGTTGAGGGTAAAGTTTAAGGGTGCAGGGTTTAGGGTTTATATAGTTTCTCACAATGAGGCGAACGTGCACTTTAGAACACCATATGCCAAACAGAACTGACTTCCTGCTCCCAGTACTACATTTCCCACATGCCAAACCATCATCACGCTCAATTCAGGCACATTGTTGAAATGCACAATGTGCACGCGTAGGCGATAAGGGCAATAGCCATGCTTGTGAACATGAAACCAGCATTCGATACCTAAGAAAACGCCCAAACCGTTAGCTATAAACAAGTAGTTGTGCAAAACTCACAAGGGAAATGCACTTCATTGTCCAAGCGCGTTATAGGATCCCCCGTCCCCATGCTGACGTGACGCCTGAGGTCCCAACCCTGAGTACCCCGAACTTCAAATCGCGATCCCCAAACAATGCAGCGCACCCCAAAGGTTTAGGCTCTAGGGCTTCTGGGTTTAGGGTGAGGGTTCAGGGTTAATCACACAATTGAGATCTCAAACTGTTTCTCCAAATCTCTAACCAGGATTAGAGTTGAGGGTTTAGGCTTTAGGGTTGAGGATTTGGGGTTGGAAAGGTCTCTCCTGGCTACCAGACTTCATCCGGACCGTGAAGGAACAGGGCTGTGCAGGCAGGTTATTTTGCTGGTAAGGTGAAGGCCTACAGAACCTTTCTATTCAGAGGGGGGGGGGGGTCCGCATATCTCGAGTCTGGACTGAATTTTGGGAAGTGGGTACCTTTATTCCAGTTTAAGGGGTTAATATAGACTTCGATTATTTCTGTATAGTATGAATCCCCTCTAAAGTCCCTATAGAAGTACACGAATGGACCCCAAAACAGTATTCTAACAATTAATGCCCTTATATCGCCGGGGAAGCTGGGCTTAGCCCCAAAACTGTGAGCCCGAAAGCCTACACCGAAGAACTCTCAGGGTTCAGGGTGTAGATGCAGGGCTCAGGGTTGAGGGCTCAGGGCCCCAAACCCTAAAGCCTGAACCCTAAACCCCAAACCCTGAACCCCTAAACCCTAAACCCTAAACCCTAAACCCTGAACCCTAAACCCTAAAGGGTTTAGGGCCTCAAACCCTAAAGCCTGAACCCATGACTGCAAGCCTGAGACCCCAAACATTCCGCCTCATATGGGAGTTTCCGCAAATTAGAGTCCATTGTAGTTCCTTGTCGAGGTTCATATTTAGGACCCTATAAGGTAATCCCCAAAAGGAACGACTATGGGTACCTTATTTCGGGGTCCTTATAATAAGGATCCTACTATATTTAGGGGCCTATATTAGCGTCCCCTATTTCCGGAAACCCCCATATGCTAAACTTTAAACCCGACACCTTCCTGTTATAATTAGATCCTTAGCTAACTGTAAACCAGAAGCCCTAAACCCTAAACCATAAACCCTAAACCCTAAACCTTAAAGCCTAAACCCTAAGCCCGTACGGCTTTCGGGTTTCAGGGTTGGCTCACGTCATGGATGGTCTGTTCCTTGTGGGGTGCCCACATGCTGTCAGAATCAGGGTTCGGGGTTTCTGTGAGGGTTCCTTGAAGGAAGGGTTGCTCAACGGGATCTGTAATGTACGTAAAAGGGTTTAGGCTTGTAAAAGGTTCCATCGGGTTCCTGCATAAGGATTCCTTGAAGGGTTTCTGAACCAGTGCTACAAGGGTTTAGGGTTCAGGGCTTCAGGGCCTTGAGGTTAGGGGGTTTAAGAGCCAAGAGTTTTGAGTTGAGGGTTTTGAGTTTCGAGCTTTCCGTGCCAAGGGAACACCAAAATTCAGCCTAAACCCTAAACCCTAAACCCTAAACCCCTAAACCCCAAAATCCCTAAACCCTAAACCCCTAAACGCTAAACGGTGTCTTGGATTATGACTCCGTTCTTGAGGAGCTCCTGGGCTTCATACATAGTATATTATAGTGCATCATAAATTATTATAGTATTTTATCGTATATTATCGTATATGATAGTATAATATAGTATATTATAGTATATTATAGTATATCATCGTATATGATCGTATATTATGGTATATTAAAGTATATTCTATATGTTGGGATTGATCCAGCTAAAAATAGCAAATTGTTCCATACACTGCTGATTGATTTGACTTTGAGTTTCAATGGTGGAGAGTTTAGTAATATATTGAATATTTTTTAGGATGCAGGGGCTACGTACCCGTACAGAAGTTTGCATTTGCTTCCATGCGAGGCATTACGGAGCGGAACGGAATCGACCCGCTGTTGCGAAACACATGGTGTGAAGGCCACGTTGGCTTGGGGTGAGGTTTATTTTTTAAGATTGTGGGCCTTAGTTAGGAACTGCAGGATCTGTAAGGGTCCTAGGCACCTATGTGGGGATGCTTAACCAAGCCATAATAGCAATTCCTACTGCGGACCTCCTACTTTCCACCATGTAGATACTTAGGTAGGGGTTTAAATAGGGTTCGTTTAGTGGTTTAGGTTTTTGGGGTATTGGGTTTATAGTTTAATTAGGGGTTTAGGTTTAGTCGGGTATTGGGTTTAAGGTTTCAAGGTTCAGGGTTTAGTCTTTTTTCGAGTTTTTGACGTTTACCTTTTACAACAACCCTAAAGTCGAACTGGCTCCTCCCTTGCATCACGAGCAGTGCTGGCAGGAATGGTTCAATCCCTCCTATGGCAAGGCTGGCCAACACTACCTTGTCAACGGCTTCGACTTCATCGTAGCCATCAAGGACTCATACGCGATACGTGAACTTGTGTCGCAACACGCCTAGAGCGACGCGTCCCGATGGACCGGACCACGTGCTCCGAGCAGCCTTAGCCTCGGTGGAGGTTGCGTTCCCTTTCGGCCTCAATGCGGTCTTGCCGTCTCCGGCCCGCTGCTTACATGGCCTACATTTTCAGGGGCCTCAAAAGGTGGGATGAAGGTAGGTGGGGTAATCCCAAAATAAGAGTCCTTATATAAGGGATCCTTAATCCTACCTACCTTCATCCCACCTTTTGAGGCCTCCAACNTTCAGGGGCCTCAAAAGGTGGGATGAAGGTAGGTGGGGTAATCCCAAAATAAGAGTCCTTATATAAGGGATCCTTAATCCTACCTACCTTCATCCCACCTTTTGAGGCCTCCAACATTTAGAACTTCTACGGCCTCTGCCAGGAATCAGTCGGTTCTGCATTGGGACTCTGTGGCGGTGTACTACCGGTACAAGGGTGCCTCTGATGCCTACCACTCGGTGGACCCTTTGGGGTTCAGTGCTCCCTCAAGTGCCCAACTGTAGACCCAAAAGGTCCTATGTACTGTTATGGGGGATACTTCCCTAAGTCATAATCGTAATTCCTAATATGGAAACCCTACATTCTACTGTATCGGTACTTCGGAACCCTTAAAGGAACCCTAAACCCTTAAAGGAACCCTTAAAGGAACCCTAAACCCTTAAAGGAACCCTTAAAGGAACACTAAACCCTAAACCCTTAAAGGAACCCTTAAAGGAACCCTAAACCCTAAACCCTTAAAGGTACATAGGACCCTTTGGGAGAGCACCCCTAACCACAGCCGCAGCTTAGTTGCTCCGAAGCCTGGATCACCCAAACCCTGGGCTTTGGAGTACCAAGGGTTTAGGGGTTTAGGGGTTTAGGGTTTAGCGGTTTAGGGGTTAGGGGGTTGAGGGTTTAGGGGTTTAGGGGCTTAGGGTTTACTGGGATTTGGAGTAGCATGCTTTAATACTTGTTTTCTTAAAGGAACCATTATGGAATAAAAGTTTATACTTTTTCCTCCCTGGTTACTTAAAAGCCCAGAAACCCTGACCTCGCACCTTTAGTTTGGGGCATTCTGGTCCTGAAGCTTGGTTTTAGGGCCGTCATTGTAACCCCTAAACCCCTAAACCCTAACCCCTGAACCCTTAAACCCCTAACCCCTAAACCCCTAAACCCTAAACCCCTAAAGCCTAAACTCTGAACCCCTAAACCCCTAACCCGTAAGCCCTTAAGTCCTGCAGGCCCCAAGCCCACGGCTCTCCGGCGTTGAAGCCAGAAGCAGCGAATCGAACAGATCCCCTGATAAGCGGTTCAGGGTTTACAGGTTTAGGGTTTGGGGTTTAGGGTTTAGGCCCCCTCGCCCCCCCAAGGCCGTTGCAGCCAGTTACCGGGGCATTTCGGAAGGGTTCGGGTTTATGTTAGGATTTCTGGTCCTTTTGTCTGCATAGTTCTGTCTCTCGTACCGCATATGTTCTTCAGGGGGTTTTGTGATTGCTGTTTGGGTTTATTGGTGGTGTTTTTGGAGTTTGGGGGTTTAAGCTTTGTGAAGGTTTGGGGTTATCATGCGCCACCTCGAGGGAACCTACGTTTAGGGGTTTCTTAAACCATAAAAAGACCTACGTTTAGCTTGACTTCGCCCTGGTTGGCAGCTCAATGCCCTGAACCCTACACCCTAAACTCTAAACCCTACACCTGATATACCCCAAATACCCACCATTAACCTAGTTCATGGTTGGGATAGGATTAAAAATTTACATTTTTGTTCCTTATATTGGCTTTAAGTAATCAATAAGGACTCCGGGGGTCCTGGCAGGGAGCGACTTGATGTACCGGCCGCTGGCCTACCTCTGCCCGCAGACCTGCGGCTGCGACACCCTCGCATCTTGGATTTCAGGTGTGTGCTTCAGGATGTACCTATAGTCTCCATTGTAGTTCCTTTTTTTGGTTAACCAGTTTTATGGTTAGGATCCTATAAGAGAGATTTTGGTCAACCAAAAAAGGAACTACAATGGAGACTATAGGTATTTTTAGGGTTTCTGGAGTAGGGAAGCGTAGGCCATCCTTGTCGTCTAGAGGAGTGGCAATTTCTTCCATCGCATGAATAGCCCAAACCCTGAAGCTTGCCCTGAACGCCGACACCCTTAGCTGCTGAAGCTGCGGTTTAGGGTTTAGGGTTTAGGGTTCCTTTAAGGGTTTAGGGTTCCTTTAAGGGTTCCGAAGTACCGATCAGGTCGAATGTAGGGTTTCCATATTAGGAATTACTACTATGACTTAGGGAAGTATCCCCCATAACAGTACATAGGACCGTTTGGGCATGAATCTTGAACTCTCCACCCTGAATGCTCATTACCTATAGTCTCCATTGTAGTTCCTCTTTTTGGTTAACCAAAATCTCTATTGTAGGATCCTAACCATAAGACTGGTTAACCAAAAAAAAGGAACTACAATGGAGACTCTAGGTAGAGACGTGCAGGACCTAGGAAGTAAGGGTTGCAAGTAGGATAACTTCAACTGGGCTTTGGAGTACCATACTTTCATACTTTTTTCGTAAAGGAACCAAATTGAAATGAAAGTTTACACTTTTTTCTCCCTGGTTACTTAAACGCCCAGTCAATTCGGGTACGTACAAATAATCACAATTTGAAGGCATGCACTTTGTATGTGGGAGTTTCCGAAAATGGTGGTACGTTATTTTGGGGTCTTTATAATAAGGATCGCACTATTTAGGGTAGTACACTAGAGTCCCCTATAGTCGGAAACTCCCTTATCGAAGCTGTTGAATCTGCTGAGCCAAGAGGATCCCATGCCGTCCTACTGCCCAACGAGCTGCGAGGTGGGATAATGGTTCAGGGGTTTAGGGTTTATAGGGTTTAGTGGAATTAATAATTAGAGTAGGGTTCCTTTAAGGGTTCCTTTTAAAGGGGGTCTATAAGGGATTTTTTGTAGGGTTCTATACAGGCCCCTACAGTAGGGTCTATAGGGTTTAGGGTTTAAAGGGTCTAGGGTCTGCAGGGTCTACAAGGCTTCGGGTTTAGGTTGTAGGGGTGTCTCGAGAATCTGCTGATTATAGGTTGCATGGGTGTAGGTAGCGGCTAAGGTTCTGGGGTTTGGGAAATACAAAACTTTCACTCAACAGGCAAAAGCTGTCAACCTTCAAGCCTTCAACACATAACCGCCGCAACGGATCTATGCATCCATACATCTAGGTTTCACTGTTTAGAGTACGCTTCTGCTTAGGTTGTTGCTTGCACCTGACTTGGACAGTTCAAAAACCCAAAGGGTCCTATGTACCGATATAGTAGAATGTAGGGTTTCCATATTAGGAACCCCTAAACCCCTAAACCCCTAAACCCCTAAACCCCTAAACCCCTAAACCCTAAACCCTAAACAGTATCCCCCATAACAGTACAAAGGACCCTTTGGGAAAGGCTTTCGCTCCGAGGGTCTGGGACGTAGCGCAGTCACGAGGAAGATAGGACGTACCCATAGGCCCCAAAGTCGTTCCTTTTTGGGGTTCATCGGTTTAGGGTTTAGGGTTTAAGAATTCTATAAGGTAGTCCCAAAAAGGAACTACTATGGAGCCTATGGGTAAGCACGACCTCGAACATGTAGACACGAACCCCCGAGCCCTAAAACACTAAGCGCTTGAAGTACCTATCTCGGAACCTTCTTTGAATTAATGCCTATTATCAAGAGGATGTAGAGTTTCTTGACTCAGGGGCCTCAAAAGGTGGGATGAAGGTAGCTGGGGTAAAATATGAGTCCTTATATAAGGGATCCGTAATCCTACATATCGTGCCACCTTTTGAGGCTTCCAATTTCTTCAGAATTCAGAAAGGCGCAGAAGGGTGCCCGAACACAGAGCCTCAACCTTTTCAAGGGGAAGACGGCAAGCCCAAGCAGACCTTCAAGAGTTTGCAGTCTAGGGTTTTAGTGTAAGTGTACAGGTATTTTGGGTTTCTAGGCCTTACGGTTAGATGAGTGAAGCTGTTATCCCCCTCAATGACTCGAATCCGCGTAATGTCCACAACATCAGCCCAATTCAATTCCTCAGTCGTTTGAGTTTCCGAGTTGACTTCAGCCTCTACCTTAACCCACCACAACCCACTTTTTTGTAGGGTCTCATAAATTCCATAATAGGATTTATAATAGGAACCTACAAAAAAGTAGGCTTTGGTAGGTTAAGGTATGATCGGTTAGATGTAAAACTGTCAACCTGACACCTTCAGGACTTTGCCTTAACCCTGAACCCAAAACCCTAAAAAAAACCCTGTAAAAAAAACAAAGCCTAAACTCTGAACTCTGAACCATCAACCTAACCTTAGTAGTAGAGTAGGTAACCTTTAACCTTTTGGGGTACTATAATCCTTATATGATCCCAAAGGTTAACCTTTAGTTCCCCTAAGATACTGGACAAGTAGGTAACTGTTCTAACCGCATAACCCCCACCCGACCCGCGGAGACTCTGACACCTCACCCCGCGCGAGGGGTGCGCCGATGCGGCGGAGCGAGGGGGGATGGGAAAGTTGGCGGGCTAGGGTTTTTACAGGATCTTGCCAGGGGTTTATTAGGGCTTCTAAGGTTTTGGGGTTGGGCACAGCGTAATTCAAGGTTTGGGCTTTGCGCTGCTCGGAGAGTCGGAGAGTGAATTAAGACAAGTCCTTGGATTGTTGGGTTTCGAGGCTTAGGATGTATGGTTTAGCTTGTAGGTCTTAAGGGTTTACGCCGTCAGCCCTAGTGGGCCCCGACAGCTGTACATAGTTAGGCTTGGGGCTATGAGCTGTACTTGGAGGCTCATGGACCCGTGAACCCCCAAGTGGGAGTTTCCGAAAACAGGGGACCCTAATATAGTAGCCTAAATAGTAGGGTCCTTATTATAAGGACCCCCAAATACGGTGCCCCTAATTTTCGGAAACCCCTAAACCCTAAAGCCTAAACTCCCAAGTAGGGGTACCTGGTTTTAGGGTTTAGGGTTTAGGGTTTAGGGTGCCTGTCGCCCAGGAGCCCTAGGTTACTGATCAAGGAATTGTAAGAAGAAGCCATGCTTCGAAGGAATTAATGTGTAGAAGAACCCTACCTTCTTAAGGAATTGTTTGAAGAAGCCATATTGGTTGCCGTGGGCTACAGGTGATTTCTACAGGGTAGGTGACATCGTTGAGCCCCGGACCATATCATGGGACGTAGCAACTAAGGTTATAAATACTACAGCAAGTAGTTATCACCTCAACTGAAGTACTTAGGTCCTTGTTAGTTCCAGGATCCTGCAAGCAGGTGTCGATCCACACACTGGACACGGACATCGGTGCTGCCACCTTACGCTTGCCTTGGCGGCGACATTGGTCTTCTCATCAGCGGATACGCGATGGAACCGTGAGCTTTGCTTGTTGACCACTGGTGGTGGTGGCTTGCCTTCGCTTACGGGGTGTGGTCCACGGTAGACGTGATCTTCGCGATTAGATACAGGTCCAGCGGCGCCGCTGCTTCATCTGTCTGGTGCTTAGTAGGGAATGGGGAAAAGGATCCATATAGTAGTCCCCATATAATCCCCAAAAATAGTCTCCATAATCCATTCCCTACTAAGAACCAGACAGTTTTGCTTCATGCCGCCTTGGGCAGCTCCTGCCTGAGGTGTTATTTTTGGAGGTTCATGTTCGCTGGGCCTCTGTTGTCGAGCAGTTAATTATCCACATGGGAGTTTCCGAAAATAGGGGACCCTAATACACTACCCTAAATAGTAGGTACCGCCAATTTCGGAATCTCCTGAATCATATCTGGGGCAGCAGGCGGATGGCGACCTCATAGGCATGAGGCTGCATTACGGAAATCTACCTCGAAGCATCATGCAGAGAGAAGTAACCAGGCAGACACATGGGTGCTCCGAATCTTTGCATGACAAAAGTTCATCCGACGCTTGTCTACCCTCCTTTTAAGTTCCATGGGCCCTAAAGTTTAAGCTCTACCTTTCTAAACCACTACACCCCTAAGGGGCTTAAATAACTACCAATACTGTTTTGGGGATTCCTTAATATGAATATAGTATAATGGGCCATGAAGCTCTATGCTAATTATTACGGCCCCTACCTATACTAAGCGCTTACAACCCCCATATAGTATCCCCTAAAAAACCCTTTAAGGGAACCCTAGTCTACTGATTAAGGCCCCTATATGATAGAACCCTACTATATCGATCCCTTATAGACCCCTTTAAGGATCCCTTTAAAGGAGCCCTATTCTAATTAGATCCCTTATAGACCCCTTTAAGGATCCCTTTAAAGGAGCCAGATTGAAAATTATTAATGCCCCTATGGTAGTAGTAGACCACCTAAGACCCAGCAGGAGTTCCCAAGTGGCCTCGGGCATCCTGGACCAGACTTGGAAGTGCTTCAGTATAGGATTGTTTAGGGTTTAGGGGTTTTAGGGTTTAGGGGTTTTAGGGTTTTAGGGTTTAGGGTTTAGGGGTTTTAGGGTTTAGGGTTTAGGGTTTAGGGTTTAGGGGTTTAGGGGCTTAAGGGTTTAGGGTTTAGGGAACCCCAGAAAGTTGGAACGTTGATTTAGGATGATTCTTGCTGGGGTTCCCTCTACTTTACTTTAAGGGCAGGAGGATAATGATGTTCCAACTTTCTGGCTTCCACTGTAAGGTTTTTGGGAGGCTCCTTTAAGGGTTTCTTTATGGGTGCTACGAGGGCTTAGGCTTTAGGGGACTTCTGGGTTGTAGGGTTTTCTGAGCGGAACAAGCCGAGATTTCAGTATCCTGGGTTCTGGAGTACCATACTTGAATACTCTTTTTTGGTAGCTGTTCCTTTAAGGAACCATTATGAAATAAAAGTCTATACTGTTTTTCTCCCTGGTTACTTCAAAGTCCAGTATCTCTCCAGCTCAAGACGCCGAAATGCGTGCTGTCTTGGTTGAGTAGCTTACGGATTGAGGCGTCGATGTTTGAAATTCAGGGTGCATGGTTTGGGTGCAGTGCGATAGACGGAGTTGTGTAGGCAAGCGGTATCTGATATTGTACCCCTTTGAAGGAACTTGTTTATGGAACCCTAAACACTAATCCCTGGAGCCTCAGCCTAAGCCCCAAACCCGATAATTGCTCAGAAACCCTAAACCCGAAACCCTATTCCCTAAACCCGCAACTGCAAACCCTAAACTCACCAGAAGCCCCAACCCCAAACCGGAGAAACCCAAAACCCTAAACAACCAAATCTCCCTACACCTGAAACCCTAAACCATCCTCTAGGGAAAACGGAGTTTAAAAAAAGAAAACCTAAACCCTAAAACCTAGAACTTAAAAAATCCCGAAGCCCTAAACCCTAAACCCTAAGCAATCGACTCTGAGGGCGATCACCAACTGCGACTTGGCAAAGGAAGCCGGCCTGCCACTCGCCCGACGGTTTAGGGTTTAGGGCTTAGGGTTTAGGGTTTAGGGTCCCTAAACCCTAAACCCTCTGCAGGAACAGGGGACTCAGTAAGTAAGCTTATAAGTACGCTGATCGGGGTTATAGGTAATAATCGCTATAGTTATACTATTTATACCCCAAATTACTACCTATAGTCTCCATTGTAGTTCCTTTTTTTGGTTAACCAATTCTATGGTCAGGATCCCATAATATAGTTTTTGGTTAGCCAAGAAAAGGAACTACAATGGAGACTCTAGGTAAGTCCTATGATCCTGCAAGTAAGGGCTTCTTTTTAGGGTACCGTAGGGGTGTTTTAAGGGTTTCTTTACAGGTGCCATAAGGGTACGCAGGGTGCGGCTTAGGGAGTTTAGGCTTTAGGGCTTGGTTCCTTTAACGAGTTCCTTCACAGACTTGTGTAAGGGTTTGCGGTTTAGGTTTTGCTTTCGTTTCAAGGGTCTTGGCATGGGGCTTTAGCAGGCCTTTTTTGCTTTAAGACTACGGGTAGGGTTTAGACTTTTTTTTGTTCCGGGTGTTAGTTGTCCAACTTCAGTGGTTCTTTGGCTCACGGATGAGATTCGATGTACCTGGAGGATGATGGGACTTAGCAAGCAAGGTTATAGGTACCTCTATCGGAGCTATAGCTAAGTATAGCTATGGCTGAAGATTTATGGGAGTTTCCGAAAATTAGGGGTACCTTATTTGGGTCCTTATAATAAGGATCTTACTATTTAGGGTACTATATTAGGGTCCCCTATTTTCGGAAACTACCATATTAGTTATAGCCCAAGGTGCTAGGCCCCAGGATCCTCCAAGTAGGTGCTGCTTTGGGATTTCTATCTTTCGAACGTTTGGACTCGAACTTCGGACGCATTTAAAACAAGGGCGCATGCTAATTGGAATAGGGCTCCTTAGCTGTCCTTATTTTCATTCTAGTAGCTGTTTTTAGGGTTCAGGGTTTAGGATTTAGGGTTTGGGGTTGTCATTCCTCTACAGCTCTAACATAGTATACCCAAAAGCCTTTGAAGGCCCCGCGAGGCGCTAGATTCCCAGAGACTCCAATATCCCTCAATTAAAGAATATACCTAATACAATTTAAGGAATATTCCTTAAGGGATATTGGAGTCTCTTGGTTATCCAGCTCACCGATTATGGATGATTTTCTGGGTTCCTGTTCAGGATCCTAATTTCAGTCGCTATACTTAATAAGAAACCCCATTATTTACCCATTATGCAAACTTAAGACTCCTTCACAAGATCCCAATCACACATGATTCTTGTGGCTATTTGGACTGCAGAGTGGTGGGTTCTGTTTCTTGCGGTTTGAGGGTTGAGGGTTTCGATTTTAGGTGTGAGGGTTTAGAGTTTGACAATAAGGCCCAAAGGCTCCATGTACCCATATAGTAGGTACTTAGGCCGTAAAGTACCCATATAGGGACCCCTTTAAGGCCTAAGTACCTACTTGGAGGATCATGGGACTTAGTAAGTAGGGTTATAAATAGGGTAACTATAGTTATACTTGCTTATAACCCCAATTAGGGTACTTATAACCTTACTTACTAAGTCCCCTGATCCTCCAAGTAGTATATGGGCACATAGAGTCTTAGGGAGGGTTTCGGTTGAGTTTTGGGGCTGGAAATTTGAGCGTCGCTTGTCAGTCAAGGCTTCAGGCGCCATCGGGCTTTTAGGGTTCAGGGTTTGGGGTTTAGGGTTGAGGGTTCAGGGTTTGGGGTTTAGGGTTCAGGGTTCAGGGTTTGGGGTTTAGGGTTCAGGGTTCAGAGTTCAGGGTTTGGGGTTTAGGGTTTAGGGTTCAGGGTTTGGGGTTTAGGGTTTAGGGTTAAGGTTTACGGTTAGTATAAATGGGCTTAGGGCCTTAGGCGGATCCTTAGTAAGTACAAGCTCAGCTTTACAGCCCTTCATGAACCCAAGGGGTCCGATGTACTGTTATGGAGGATACTTCCCTAGGTCATAATAGCAACTTTTAATATGGAACCCCCCCATTCGACTATGTCCGTACTTCGGAACCCTTTAGAGGAACCCTAAACCCTTAAAGGAGCCCTTAAAGGAGCCCTTAAAGGAACCCTAAACCCTAAACCCTTAAAGGTACATAGGACCCTTTGGGGAACGGCTTTCGGGTTTCCTTTGTGCCTTGCCGGCTTCTGGCTTAGGGCTCAGTTGAGCTGTGTTTGGACTTCTTCATAGGGACCCTTAGGGGGGAAGGGGGGTAGGGGACTATACTTCCTCAAACAGGCCTTATGAAGTCCTTATTATAGGTATTAAGGCCTCCTGCCCCCCTTCCCCCCTACCCCCCTAAGGGTCCTTGTGATTTCTTGTCTGTCCAACAGAGAATTTCAGTTTAAAGCCCTAAACCAGAGACCCAAAACACTGTCGAAGCAGATCGTATACCATAGGGGCCTTAATAATTAGAATCGGGTTTTGGGGCCCATTATGCTATACTTATAATGAGGAACCCCCAAAATAGTATAGGTAATTATTAAGGCCCCTGCATTTTCCCTTATCAAGGGTCTACTATAGGGGGCTCAAGAATTACCTATACTATGTTGGGGGTTCCTTTAAAGGGTTCCTTAAAGGGGTCTATAAGGGATCTATAGTAGGGTTCCATGGTATAGGGGCCTTAATGAGTACCTATACTATTTTGGGGTTCCTTAGTATAAAGATAGTATGAGGGGCCCATTATTAGTAAGGGGTTCCAAGATTTAGTGTCGAGGCTTTGTCCTAAGAGCCGGTGGAAGTACTGCGCATTCTACCCAGCTGCTTATTTGTTGCAGCCATAAGGATACTGTTTCGTTTGTAGTTCATACAAGCCTACTACACCCTGTGACTATATACCTTAAACCAGAACTTTCACGGCCCTAGATCCCGTGATAACCCTAACCCCTAAACCCTAAACCCTGTAGTCGTAAACCCTAAACCCTCCTAGATCCCGTGATGACATGACCTGCTCAAGGTGTGAGGGCATGCCAGAGCAGGCAGTCGGGGGAGGATAGGGTTTCGCGCTTTCAAGTTTGGAGTTTTGAAACCCTAAACCCTAAACCCTAGACAAAACCGGGTTGCTGAGTGGATACACTTTACACTTTTTGGGATAATAGTACCCACTATAAAACTGAAAGTGTAAACTTTTTGGGGCTTATGAACTCAGCAATTAGGGTTTGGAGTTTGGGGTTTAGGGGTTCAGGCGTTTCGGGTTTTCGCTTGGTGTGTTTAGTTCTGCTTTCGTTTTGGGGCTTCAGGGTATGGGGCCTGGAGGTGTGAAATGTTGGGATCTGGGGGTTTGGGGGAGACTTGAGTTTCATGGTTCAGGGTTTTGTTCTTTAGGGTTTTGGGGTTTAAGGTTTGGGGTTTTGGTCTTTAGGGTTTTGAGGTTTAAGGTTTGGGGTTTTGGTCTTTAGGGTTTTGGGAAGTGGGAACTCTATACAGGCCACAACACACCTGAACCATCCTGAACCTATGAACCCATGAGTGAGATCCGCTTCAGCATGCCAAGGGCTGTCAGGCTTGACAGGAGCAGTGTCCCAGCTGTTGATGAATCACGTGCAGTGTCCCAGCTGTTGAGGCATCACGTGCTTCCTCTGGGTGCTCTCGGCACAAGCAGAGCATCCATAGCTCATATCCTGCAAACCCTGCACCCTAAACCCCCGAAGCCCCAAACCCTAAACCCCTAACCCCTAAAGCCCTAAACCCTAAACACCAAACCCTAAACCGGGCCCTTGGCGTGCTAAAGACTTGCAAGATGTGGCAGGCTTCGTGCAACAGACTTTTCTCTTTAGTAGCTGGGTAGGAAACTTTTAACCTTTGGGGGTTTATGTAATTTACCAGAGTTGCAAAGGTTAACCGTTTTTGGGCTAGGGTGCTCAGCCCCTATGACTGCAGATCGGGGTACTGAAAGTCGACTTGGTGATGTCCAAAACTTTAGTTTGCAACTTCTGCTACTGTGCAGACTTGTTGGGGGTCGACCGCCTACTGGGCTTACACCCTAAACGTTACACCCTGCGACTTTTCAGTTGGTTGCTAAACCCTAGACCCTAAACCCTAAACCACACTTGTGGGAACGCTGCAGCCCCCGACTTCCTGCCCCTATGCAATACAGGGGCCCTGATTCTCACAACCAAAACACTATAACACCTTGAAATCGAAACGGATTTTACGCGGAGTTCCGATCCCCAAACGAAACTCGCAGCCCCCGACAACTCGAAACTTGGAGGGTCGGAGGACCCAGTAAGTAAGGTTGTAAGTACCCTAAAGGGAAATAGAAGTAATCATAACTACAGATACCTTATTTTCAACCCGCTAGTTACGAAGTCTCATGATCCTCTATGAGCCCTCTGAAACCCTTATACTGCCCCTCGATTAAAGGGACCCTTAAACACCTAAGCTGCGAAGTCCCATGACCCTCTGAGTAAACCCTCCCTGTGAGGCGGTCTTCTTTTGCGCATCGACCTGCAATCTCTGCCACCTGCGCATCGGCTTGTCAACTTTTTTCTCTAGATTCTCCTTGCTCGGTTTCCTGCAAAGGTTTCTAAAAGGGTTGTTAGATAAAGGTTATAGTTACTATAAGGTCACTTTATGGGTTACCACAAATGCTACTAGACGGGTTACCGTAAGAGTTAATTGTAGGTACGGGTTGCTACAAAGGTTGCTATAGACAAAGGTTGCTATAGCCGTGTAGGAATCTAGGGACTTAGTAGGCAGGTAAGAAGTAAAAGCAATAGCTTCCTATGAGAAGCCCCGACCCAAACCAACTCCCCACGACCCTCCAAGTAGGGCTTAGGATTCCTAAACCCAAAACCCTAAGCCCTAAACCCTAAACCCTAAACCGGGCTTAGGACTCAAGGTTTAAGCCCTGAGCTCGAAACCCCAAAGTTTAAGGGACCTTGAGGCTCGAGGTCTTGGATTTGCAGGGGTTCTACATGCAGGGTTCTAGGGTTTAGGGTTTAGGGGGTTCTATACCGGGTTTCATGGAAGTGTCTGTTCTCTACGGTTTAGGGGTCTTGCGCTGCCCCCCTCAACCCCAGACTCTAAAGTAGGATCCTGAGTAGCCCTTTAGAATAAGGGTCTCCTTTTTCCTACTATTCGGTTTTAATTACGGGGACCCTAAACTAACAAGGACAAAAGGGTACTACTCAGGAACCTAGAAAAAATCCTTATGAGACCCCCATAGACCCCATCTAAAGTTAAAGTTAAAGGAACCCTGGAAAGGATCCATCCCAACCAACATCCCAAAACCCAAATCTTTTCTGTTATACCCCCTACTTGGAGGATCATGGGACATAGTAATTGGGGGTTAAAAATAGGGTAACTATAGTTGTAATTACTTATAACCCCAAGTAGGGTACTTATAACCTTACTTATATACGAAGTCGCCTGATCCACTAAATGATTACCCATACTATTTTGGGGGTTCCTTATTATGACTATGGTACACCCCAAATCCCTATTCTAATTATCCAGGCCCCCATACTAAAACCCCCATTATACCCCTTACAGCAATCCTTATAGACCCCTTTAAAAGGAACTCTTAAAGGAACCCTATTCTAATTATTCAGGCCCCATACATTCGGAGCTCTTCCTGCTTGGTCTTGCATAATATAGGGGCTTAAATAATTACCTATTTGGGGGTTCCTTTAACGAGTTCCTTAAAGGGGTCTATAAGGGATCTATAGCAGGGTTCTATGATATAGGGGCAAGAATTACCAATACTATGTTAGAGGGTTCCCTATTATAAATATAGTAGAATGGGCCCCAAAACCCTATTCTAATTGTTCTGTTCAGGCTCCTACCCATAAACGGCATTCTAAACCCTAAACCCGAAACCCTAAATGGCAGACTCCAAAAAAAGCTGAAAACCCGAGGCCCTAGACCGCAAACTCTACAAGTTGAAATTCTGAGCCGCCAACTGGCAGCGAAGCCTACATCTTACAACCCCTACTATACCTTAACCCACCAGAACCTGCTTTTTTGTAGGGTCCCTATACATTCCATAATAGGATTTATAATAGGAACCTACAAAGAAGTAGGTTTTGGTAGGTTAAGGTGGAAGCTTAACTAATTACCAATATTTTTCTCTAGGGTTCCTTGTTATAAGTATACTATAAAGGAGCCCAAAATCCTATTCTAATTATTAAGGCCCCTACATTAACCCGGAACCCCGAAGATTGAACTGAACAGCCGGAAGGTTGGGATGAAGCCGAAGAAATGAGAGCGAGCGTGGGCCGGAGATAGCATGGCTTCTTCGTCCAGTGTAGTGGGCCCCTTCAAAACAGACCCAGGTAGGCCTTCCTTGAGGTCGTGATTATGCTCATTAGCGGTTAGCCGCTACTACTACTCCCGCTGCTGTTACTACCACTACTACGATCACGACGACAACGACGACTACTGCTACCACTGCTACCACTACTACTACTACTACTACTACTACGACTACTACTACTAATGCTACTACGACGACGACTTCTTCTCACTGCTTTACACCGGCTGATACTACTATCTCTTCAAGCAGGATGTACTCTTGGCGTTCTTCCGGTTGGCTCTTTTTATTTTAACTTTTTGGGTTTCTATATGAACTATAATAAGGACCCTAAAAGTTTAAGTTTTAGGAGGGCTTCAGAAGTCAGCCAAGTACTTCATCCGAGGACGAGCTGAGTCTTCGCGTTTTGTGCTGGCGGGCCAGGGTTTAGGGTTTAGGGTTTGGCACAGCATTGTAGGGTTCAGGGTCAGGGTTGCAGTTTTTGAGGTTTGCCCAGGGAGACAACACCCCGCTGTCTTCATAGTTCAATAATCATGGGTTTGTATAGAGCATAGAATGAGGTTGTGTGACTTCAGTGTCATTTCAAAGAACTACTGTTCAAGTTCTCAGGTGAGCTGTGGGCGAGATTGGGGGTCCTTTTGAAGGAGCGTGCTGGCGCTTGCACGTAAATCTGCATAGAAGCCACTGCCACGGCGTCGCTTCAGAGCCAGATCTCGTCGTCGGAGGGTGAAAGCTTTTAGATTTCAGATCCCGTAACAGGAACCTGTAAGAATGCCAATACAGCCTTCTGAAATCCAAGCCCTACACGGAGATCTGGCACTTGGGACACAGTACACGAAGTCTGTGCACGTGTCTCATATACATAGCAGGGGAGCCTCCGAACTCGAACCTCAAAGCGAGGAGACTGTCAGGTGTTTTAGGTTTTCAGGTCTTGCCCAAAATACATGGGTGGTTGTCAAAATTAGGGTCCCTTGCGGGTTACCCTAAATAATAGGAGCCGTACTATATTAGGGACCCAAAAAGGGACCTTAGTTTTGACAACCACCCAAATGTTTTTGAACCCGGCCCTAAACCGTAAACCCTAGACGTTAGACCGTGAATCTGAGCCGGTATTTCTTTCCACCCGCCTGTGTACCTATACATCTGCACATCAACTTACATACGTACATACATACATACATGTGCACATTCGGACATAACTTCTTACTTAAGTACTTATTTCGGACCGTCCCCTATCAACCTACCTACCTACGTACCTACTTACCCACCGACCGACATGCCTACATCCAGACATGCATGCTTGAGAAATACATGCACGAAGCAGAACGTGAGCATACAACCATGCGCATGTTCGTACGTGCATCTCTTTGCATCTGCAAGCCTATGTACATACGTACTTGCGATGCTTCTTCAAACGTCACAGGGTCCTGCAAGAAGAAGGTCCTTTGTCTATCATCAACATGCACTGATACGGCATAGGCTTTAGAGAAAACCTTTGCTCGGCCCTACCGCAAGCTCAACAACGAAGGCTGGAATGTTCAGAAATAAAGGAACCCTAAAGCGTAAGCCGCCTTAAAGTTGCAGTCGCAATCGCTGGACGTGACCTTGGGAAACGTTCAGTCGAGCTCCTGACAAAAGCAGTTTTCAATTGTCACTCTGTGTTTCAGGTATAGGTTAACCGGTCGTTTTGCCATAGGGTCTTTCTAGTTGTAGGCTTATAGGATTTAGGGCTTCATATAGGGGCCTCAATAATTACCAATATTATTTTGGGGGTTCCTTATTATAATCGTAGCATAATGGGCCCCAAAATCCTATTCTTATTATTAAGGCCGCTATAGTAGGGCTTAAAGGGCTTATGGCGAAATCATTTCATAGCTGTGATACACCTGACGTCCTGCGATGATTGAGGGCCTAGCAGGAATCAAAGGTATGCGGGTTTGATGTGTATTATAGATGTATATAGATAACGGTTTAGGGTTTAGAGTTTATGTTTAGGGCCATATACATACAGTTCTTATTTCCTTTGAGTGCCCTGCGCGTCTTTGACTTGGAACTCCTGAAAAACTGCAGTAAATACCCTCCGTAAATACCCTCCACCAAGCCCTGCAACGTAGCATTAGCAACAACATCCCAGAGCCTGAACATATTGAAATCATAGCAAGCAACCCTCTATAGTTTTTTTTGCCAGTACGGTTGATGGTATAATCTGCTATAAATCCTGCACTACCCATGATAAGGAATATACCATAATTCCCGTAGTTTAGGGTCCTAAAGGTAATGCAGAATTTGTATCATCAACCGTACTGTTCTATTAGATGAGCTCGGCGTCCTGGGGTCTATTGAATGTGAGAATGAGGGGAGTTACAAAATAGGTAAAGTTATAAGTGCCCCAATGTTCAGGTATCGCCCTGAGGGTTCCTTCATCGAGGGTTCTGAAAGGGTCTGAACTATAAGGGTCTGGGTTTTGCGTTTAGTCGTGTTTTTGTTCTTTTTGGTTGTGGCGTCTGTTTCGGTGATCTCCACAGAACAGTCTTTTGCTTCGCTCTACTGGTACCTGATGAGTTCGGGTTCTCGTGTTGACACCCGCAGCAATAGCCTGCTAAACCCTAAGCCTGTATGTTCGGACATCCGTAACCCCTAATCCCAGCAAAAGCACAAGCCCAACAGCCCCGGCCCTAAACGCTCAAAAAGCTAGAGTTTAAGGTTTGGCCTTATTCTGTAACTCATGCCTTTTCAAGCCGAAGCCACTGCGCTTTTCTAGATGTTGATCCAGATACTATACCCAGAGGGTCCCACATACACTACCATTATGGAATTAGGTCCCCCAAACCAAAACAGGGATGGTTTTTTTGGGGCCTAATTCCATAAATAGTGTATATGGACCCTCTGGGATACTTCTGTTTGATCGACTTCTCCAAAGTTCTAAAGGGTTTTCATAGGTTTGAACAAGGCTCTTAAGACAGGAAAACCCTAAACCCGAACGATTGCTTTAATTGTTCTGGGATAAGTCAGGTCTTAACCCTGAAGTATCCTAGGACCTTCGGCATGAATCGCTTGAACCCTAAACCCTTACACCCTTAGGATTTAGAGTTTACGATTCCGGGAGTTCAGCGTTCAGGGTTCCAAAACCTGTGAAGCCTGAGCCCCCAGGTCGCCGAATTAGGTTCTAGCTGTAGACGAGCATGCCGAATTGCATAATGTAGAACCCTGATTCACAAACCCCCGTCCATGAATTACTAAGCGTTATAGCAAGGGCCAATCAACGCCTCAAGCGTTCGATTTCTGAAACGTCAGCAGCTCGCAATCGACAGCAAAGGCGTCGTACAAACCGACACAGCCCTTATTTAGTGTTTAGGAAGATTCGCAACCGAGGGCCCTTAGGCCAGCGGTGAGCTTTGGTATAGTTTTTCTGGTCCTCTAGGCTTTAAAGACGATGGGCAGACCTGGGACGCCCCCAAACGCTAAACCCCAAACCCTAAACCCTAAACCCCCCTTGACTGTAAGTATAGGTTTTAGGGTTTCCCAAACCTTACTAAGCTGGGACCGCGCTTCGGGGGTTGATTTGCAAGTTTTTGCGATGAAAGGCCGTGCAGGTCGGGTTCAAAGGTCCAAGAATCAACTGGCAGCCGTAAACTTTCGGTTTCTGGGCATTGGAGTACCATACTTTACTACTCTTTTCTTAAAGGAACCATTATGAAATAAAAGTTTATACTTTTTTCTCCCTGGTTACTTCAAAGCCTAGGTTTTGATATCCGTGCTGCAGTCTTCCATAATACGAATTTGCTTGAAACCTCCCTCAACACGGACAGGGTGTAGGCGGTGTAGGGTTAGAGTTACGGTTGTCTATAAACCCTAAACCCCTAAACACCTGCATCTTTAACCCTAAAGGCAATTGCAGTACCGGTCGAACCCTGATTTTTTTAGACCATACCCTGAGGCCTTGCGCACCTGAATCCCAAGCCCGAGGCTGTGACACCAAAACTTGAACCGTAACCCAATGAAGCTCTTTGGGCTACACCCTCACCCCTAAATCCTAATTTTGAACCCTGAACTTTGCAGCTGCAACCCTAAGCCCCATACCGTAGCCGAAGCCCTTGAGCATAATGCCGATAGCCCAAGAGAAGCGCTAGGAGTTGAAGCCTTGCTTCACAGGGGTTTAAGGGTTAGGGACTCGGTTGCGGCTGTCTCATGCAAAAGCCCCGGCCAAAGTGCTCCAAACTTTAAACCCTACTGGGTTTAAAGGTGCTTTGGTTAAGGTCCGGAATCCAGGTTGCATGCCTTTCCTGAACTGTTAGACTGTTCGGGGATTTCTTTGTGTTAGGGATTTGGGGTTTCGGGATTCTAAGATGTCGGTTTGTTGAACTCTGCAAGAATCAACGTTGGGCGTTAGGGCTTTAGTGAAGGGTCCAGGCGCAGAGCCACACCAACCAGAACCCGCCACCCTCGCCCCTGAACTCCACCGTTTTCTACAGCTTGTATGTCCCAGGATTCGATGAAGCTTGGCAAACCCAGACGTTTATGGGGCTAGAGCTTGCTGCGGTTTAAGGCCCTTTGTGGGGTTTCATAGGTTCTTGTTCAAAAACTTAGTTGAGTCACTAAACTATCGTAGGGCTATGCATTTATGTACAGAAAGCGTCGCACATATATATATATATATATATGTATCTGTGTATATATATATGTATGTATATGTATATGTATACACATATATATATATATATATGTTTGTACATATACATATATGAACATATATATATACATATACGCATGTATATTTCTATATATGTACATATATATATACACACATGTGTATGTATATATATATATATATATATATATATATACACATGTGTGTATATATATACACATGTATACATAGGTGTGTGTATATATATATGTATATATTTGTATATATATATACATATATATATATATATATGAAGCAGATTCCCTCGTGATGGTAGCTTTAACTCAACTTGAGGGTCCAAGTCCATAAATAACCGTACACTGCCCCGAAGACTATCCCGCATTTCTATTATCCTACTGCCATAAACCCTAAAACCCTAAACCCTAAAACCCTAAGCCCTAACCCCTAAAACCTTCAAACCCTAAACCCTAAGGCCTAAGGCCGAAAACCCTAAACCCTAAACCGTGTACAGCCAAGCACACGTAGCTCATGATTGAGCCCTTGGGATGTTAGGTGCAATGTAGGGGCCCGAACGAATTACCAGTCGAAGGGGGTGCCTTAATGTTCTTAAAGTATAATATATAGATTAGGGTTTAGGGTTAACTAGGACCTAGAGTAAGCAGGCCCTTATTCCCTTTTTTAGGGTTCAGGTTCCCTTATAAGCCCCTTTAAACCAACAAGGGCACCCTTTTTATTCCTATGTTACTCTTAGGTGTAGTAAATTATAATCTCCCGCGAACCCTATGCTATTTATAAGGCTCATATTGGGAGTTTCCGAAATTAGGGGTACTGTATTTTGGGGTCCTTAGAACAAGGATCCTACTATGTAGGGTTCTATATTGGGGTCCCCGATTTTCGGAAACTCCCAATATACCCTAAATCTCTGCAGAATCCCCGCAGGCTCCTTTAAAGGAACTCCTAAGGAGCCGTATTCTAATTATTAAGGCCCCTATAATACGGTTTAGGGTTTAGGGTTTAGGGGGTATAATATGTAAGGTCTGTAACAGCGTAGCAGGAAAGCTCTGAAGACGAACTGTGTCCGGGGCTTGAGTGAATGCCCAGGAACTTGACAGCAGTGTCCGGCAAGGAAGTCCCTTGCTAACGGCTTAGGGTTTTAGGTGTAGGGCTTGCCCCTAACCCTAAACCCTTGTAGAGGATGTCGGTTAAGGGCTTGAGGTTTAGGGAGCAGTGTATCGTTGAGCACATGGCGAGCGAATCAAGTAAACTAGAGCCAAGGAAGGGATGTACCCTAAACTGCCCTGGCCCTGAACCCTAAACTGCCCTGAACCCTGAGCCCTTCAACTGGCGCCCTAAACCCTATAAAACCCTAACCCTTAGGCCAAAGAGCCATGAAAGAGGTGTACCGTACCCTAAACTTCCCGAACCCTAACCCTAAACCCCTAAACCCTAAACCCTAAACCCTAAACCCTAACCCTAAACCCTAACCCTAAACCCAAAACCCTAAACCCCAAACCCTGCTTTGCCAGACGCACGCTCGAAAGGGCTGCTTTGAAGTTTTCAGTTGTCCCAGCCCCCGGTGGGGAGCGGGAGACTTGAGTGGGCTTTTCTTCAAGAAGCACCCATAGGGTTTAGGATTTAGGGTTTCGAGTTTAGGGTGTAGGGGTTTCATGGGATATCCCTACCTTACTGCTTTGCTTACAAAGTGGCTTAATTCTGGGATATCCCAACCTTATGGTTTTCCTTTAGGTGCTTTTGGGGGTCCCGATTTCTTACGTGTACTTCGATAGCCCATGGGCATAGGGCATGCTTTGAATCTTTTCAGGCCTATACTGGTCATATTTGGGTGGTTGTCAAAATTATGGTCCCTTTTGGGGGTCCTTATTATAATACGGCACCTAATACTTAGGGTACCCAGCAGGGGCCATAGTTTTGACAACTACCCATTTGGTCTGTCTCCAAAAGTTTCGAGCGTTTTCGGGTCGGTTATTGAAGAAGAGAGTATATGGGTAGTTCTTTGAACTAGGGTCCCTGTTTAGGTCCCAACAATACTGAGGCACCCTGATAAAGAGGACCCTAACATAGAGCCTATTTTTCAGAACTACCCCTTTGGCACCCTTCTAGAAACCCCCATAGAAACCCTTATAGTAATAGATCCTTTTAAGGAGCCCTAAAAGGGACGCTAATGTAGAGAGCTACTTACCCATATCTGAAGGGCTTTGGGATGAAGACGTGTTTGGACTTCTTTTTCTCGGGTGACTGAAAGAGTAGCTAAGCAATAGAGGTCGTTGGGTTTTGGGGTAGAGTGTAGGGTGTACCTGAACCCCAAAGAACCTACCTTTTTGGGGTTCCTGGTTATGATTTCCTTATATAAGTCCTTAAAAAGGCAGGTTATTTGGGGTTAAGGTAGGGCTTAAAGGTTTAAGAGTTTTGGGTTTTAGGGTTTGGGGTTTAGGGTAAAGCGTAGGGGACGTAACAAAAGGGTAGGCTTTTGGGCTCCTTCAGAATGTAGCTAAAACTAAGGAGCCCAAAGGAACAATGGCAATTCTTTGGGCTTCTATATGCGTGTTTAGGATTTTATGGGTTGCAAATGCCGCATCCATCGCCCTACTTTGATCCCTACTTAGGATGTCCCCCCTGATGCCTCAAGGTGTTCGTGAACGTGAACACCATACGATTTTGATATGCATAAGATCGGCCGTGGGCCTTAAGCCGTTTTGTTGGTACAGAACAAACAGATACAAAATCTTGTCGCTGAATAGACCATGTCATTGAGATATGGCCCCGAACCAGACACTGGCAAAAAAAATCTGTAGGCCCTTGATTGATGCATCCCTTCCTTCAGGGCCACAACCCGCATCATTTGAAATGCTACGAAATACCCTAAACCCTAAACCCTAAACCGTTGACGGAGGGGCAAGGAGGCATTGTCAGGGCCTTCATGATCAGACGTGGGTTTCTGGCGTATATTAGGATACTTGGAGGGTCGGGGGACGTAGTAAGTAGGTAATGTTGTAGTAGGGTTTAGGGTTTAGGTTTTAGGGTTTAGGGTTTAGGGTTGTAGACGTATAAGTACCCTAACAGGGGATCCTCGTTGGGGTTATGATACTTCGACGTCTTCGAAACAGCCAGCTACTAAGCCCCCCACCCTCTAAGTAGCATTGCAAATTATTCCGACCCCGATATTACACTTAGACGCCAATCTCATGTAGCAGCCTTCCGACTGATTATGAAGAACCTTATCGTATCGTCTCGAATATGCTACTTATAACACAGGTGACTTAGGGGAAAGGGCTTGGGGTTTAGGGTTCCGTCCGCAAGTCCATGCCCTTGAAGAAACTCAACCCATGATAGTGCTTTTCGACATAGCAACGAAGGGCGAGCAAAACCTTGAACGGCAATGTGGCCTGGCATAGCCAGACCTTCTTACTGGATACAAAAGAATATACTTCTTGCTGGGTACAAGAGTAAATTATACTATAATATAGTATTAATGTCAGATATTAACATACAATATATATCATAATGTGCGAGAGAAACGAAAAATATTCTGCAATATGGGGCAAGCCGCAGACCCTCACTCCCGACTCCAATACCCTGAACCCTAGTCGCCACTACACTAAACCATTTCCAGCGGTGTTCGAACGGCTTTCGGAGTTCGTGCCCTTTGTCGGTCTCTCAGGCGTATCTACAATGCTGCACCCTAAGCCCTAGACTCTGGACCCTACTACCCTGGACGTTGTGCCCTCTTTCGCTCTCCCAGGCTCCGTTGTATTTAAGTCAAATTGTCTGCCTAAGGCAGATTGGACTGCCTTCATGGAGGGTCTGGAGTTGTCTGTTCAAGGCCATTGGAATTCTGTGCTTTTTGGGGCTTAGGGTTTAGCCCCTAAACCGCTACACCCTAAACCCCTAAACCCCTAAACCCCTACACCCTAAACTCCTAAACCCCAAACCCTTAAACCCGAAACCCCTAAACCCTAAACCCGAAACCCTAAACCCCAAACTTCAGCAGCCCCTCTCCTAGTAGTAGAGTAGGTAACCTTTAACCTTTTGGTGTAGTATAATCCCTATATAGTCCTTATATTATGCAAAAGGTTAACCTTTGGTTCCCCATGATACTCGACAAGTAGGCTCTCCTTGTCCAACACCCTCTTTGACCGACCCACTCCTTCGGCTTTTTGGCTTAGTAGCTGAGTAGGTAACCTTTAACCTTTTGGGGTTTATATAATCCTACCCTAATTCAAAAGGTTAACCCTTTTTGGGCTAGGATACTCAGCCCCTAAGTTTTGGGGTCTGCCTGGACGATACGGGGCTGATGTGTGTGGTGGTCTACCATAGGGGCCTTAATAATTGCCAATGCTATTTTGGGCGTCCTTTAAAGGCTTCCTTAAAGGGGTCTGCAAGGGATTTATATAATCAAAGACGGTTTGGCGGTGTTTACGGTTAAGGGGTTTAGGGTTTCTGTATTCCATATCGGCATGCTCCAGATAGGGGTTGTTTTTGCATGTGTTGTTTGTCTGTGCAGGTCTGATATCAAGTAAACCCACAACCCTAAGCCCTCGAACCTGGAACATCTCAGGGTTACTCCATACCCTCAACGACATTCGTTGCATCTTTGTTTGAAGATCTGGGCACCTCGTGTAGTGGTGCAAGTACTGCCACCAAAGGGGCACGCTTCGAGCGACTGGCTCCTCGACCGCCTTGGCTACAGTTTAGGGATTGCCGTAGCTTCGGGCTCAGAGTTAGGACGTAGATTTTACGCTTTAGGGCTTAAATTAAGTTTATAGAACACCCTGTGATAGGGTTTAGGCTTTAAGGTGCTTGGAGAGATTCAAGTGCTTTACAAACGGTCTGCAGTCTGCAAGCATGTTTTTCTTAATCTTACAGGCTTTTAGGGGTTGGGGGTCTCGTCCTCCTCCTGGAGCCTTTATTGGGATCCTATAGGGCCCTGTTTCTCATACCCCAAATCCTTGAGCCTAAAATCTAAGGCCCCCTGAACCAGGGCCTGAATCCTGCGCTCCAATTAAGGGTTCAGGGTTTAGGGTTATAACTGACTCCAATTAAGGGTTTACGGTTCAGGGTTTAGGGTTATAATTGACCCCAATTAAGGGTTTAGGGTTTAGGGTTATAATTGACTCCAATTAAGGGTTTAGGGTTTAGGGTTATAATTGACCCCAATTAAGGGTTTAGGGTTTAGGGTTTAGGGTTATAATTGACCCCAATTAAGGGTTTAGGGTTTAGGGTTTAGGGTTATAATTGACCCCAATTAAGGGTTTAGGGTTTAGGGTTTAGGGTTATAATTGACCCCAATTAAGGGTTTAGGGTTTAGGGTTTAGGGTTATAATTGACTCCAATTTAGGGTTTAGGGTTTAGGGTTCAGGGTTTAGGGTTGTAATTGACCCCAATCCAAAATCTAAGCAGGGTTGAGGCTTTACACTTGGGTCTGGGTGGTTGTCAACATTATGGTCTGTTTTGGGGTACCCTAAATAATAGGTGCCGTATTATAATAGGGACCCAAAAAGGGACCATAATTTGACAACCACCCACTTCTATTTACACTTTCAATCTAACTCCGAGGCCAGAGCCCTAGTTTAATCTGAACCCTGAACATGGCCTTGGGCTCTTTTCTAAGGGGCTTTCATATGTCATCATATGTCGTAATATATAGGGTTTAGGGGTTATGTTGAAAACGCTCCAGCATGTCAGGTAGAAAAAGTCGTAGTTTGCGGTTGCGCCTAGCCTTGAGGCCTCTTGTACAGTAGCTAGGTAGCTGTATTCTGTAACTCCTTGCGTGCTGCTGTGTTCTTGCATAGGGGAAGGCTACGTGAAAAGGCCCCTTGCAAGGGTATTGTAAAGAAGTCGTTCGTTCCAGATTCGCGATTCGCACTGCGCCCAGCCATAGGAGAAAGCGTTGCCTCCGCTAGACAGGGTGACCACCACCTTCAACAGGTGATGAGCCCAACGCCTGGGTCAGATGCAGCCGGAGCGGTCCATCTCCATCCACCCAGCCTGGTGAGCAGAGGGGCGGGGATGGACGCAAACTATGATAACCGGGACGAACACCGGAGCTGTCGATCCACCGCCGCCGAATCCTCAGCGTCGGCATTCGCTCTGGGGGGTCGGGCACTTCAAGGATACGCTGAGGTTGGGCGCTGCAAGGACGAGAAATTTAGTTATTTCATGTTCTTGTATTTTTTCCGTGTACATGTTTTGACGAGAAAACCTTGGTCAACAAGCAAACACAAACTGGGGTCACCATGGCGTCCCACCTTCACATCAGGGGCACTTGTTGCAGCCATGTGTCATGGCTTCGACAAAGTTGATTTTTTCCTCGATGCTGCGTTTTTCGCTGGTCTCCCCGCCGACCGCATTTTCCAGGCGCCACTGGAAAGCATTCAGCAGCTTCAGTCAGTATTTAGAAGATGTTTTGTGGCCAGACATGAGCCAAGGCGCAAGAAGGCCACTCTCGTCGCGGCATGCGTGTTCCGTTCCGATGACGAGTTCCTTGGTAGATGCCTTTCTGGCTGGGTTGAGCGAGCCTGCATCTGAGTAAGTCCTTGTTGCATTTGACGGGGACCAAGGCCCCAATACATTTGTCGTTCCGGTCAGGAGTGACGTCTGCGGCACTTGTAGTAGGTCTGCTGCAGATGTTGTCGGCGGCAAAAATAAACAACCCTTCCAAGGAGACATACTCCATCCCAGCTGAGTTTGCCGACACTCACCTGAAGCAAGTGGAGTATGACCCACGGCATCTGCCGCACTGCCGCCTATTAGACCGGTTGCCCACCCGCACTGGGTGCATCATCGGTAGAGTCAGCTACAGTAAACTGGGCGCGGTGAAGGGATCATCGAGGATGACAGACGTTTGTCTGATTTTGTTGTTGGCTTGCGCAATTAGCTGAATTACAGGGTCCATGATTTTCTGTTTTGAAATGATCTGCTTCCAGGTGCGACGGGAGTATTGGGATGTTTTCAATTTTCACACCACCAAGCCCGAGCTCCGAGAACTTGCACATTCCTCAGGTTGGTCGCGTCAGGCTCCGGTATAACGTGCTGCAGACAAAGAGACTGTCTGTGCCCTCGTACGCAGAACCCTCCAGCTGTTTGGTATGCGAGGCCGACAATTCGTCGGCAAGGCCATTTCTGGGTTCCCTTTAGGGTTCCGTTTCATGTGCCTTCGGGTTTCGGCCATAGGGTTCCGTACTTGGGGCTTCAGCCGTAGGGCTTCGGCCTTAGGGCTTCGGTCCTGGGGTTTCGGCCTTATGGTTCCGGCGTCGGCCAAGGCCAAAAAAGTTTGTTGGCCATGGCCAAGAACTCGTTTCGGTTTTAGGGTTCCGTTTAGGGTTCCATGCAGGTTTCCGTTTAGGGTTCGGTTAAGGTTCCGTTTAGGGTTCCGTTGAGGTTTCCGTTCAGGGTTCCGTTGAGGGTTCCGTTTAAGTTTCCGCTTAGGGTTTCGTTCACAGCTCCAGTAGTTTGAGACCTAGAATAGTAGTCCGAACTTTCAAATAATACTGCGAATACAGAAATAATAGTCCGAGCCTTAAAGTAGTAGTCCGAACTAAAACAGAAAGGTCACTGCTGAGTAGAAAGTTTCGAACGGATCTATATGGCTTAATGAATAGTTTTTTAATGTTATGGGATTCTTTGGGTGGGTGGGTGTTATATCAAGACCGTAAGTACAACTTTACTATAATCCCAAACCCCAAACCCCTGAACCCTTAAACCCTAAACTCAGTACCCCAAGCCAAGTTGCTCGAAAAACCCGACGTGAGGAGGCCAGGTCACATCCGAAAGTCTCGGGCAACCTTGGCATTCGGTCTCCTGGATGTAAGAGGAGCTCTTTGGGGCTCAGTCTTTAAGTTCTGTTCTGTAGCACTATATATCAGTGATAAATACATACACCGTTTATACACATATCTCTATCTCTATCTCTATCTCTATCTCTATCTCTATCTCTATCTATATCTATATCTATATCTATAAACATAGATATAATATGGTGGTCCCTTTGGGTTGTCTGGGTTTAGGTAGAACGCCCACCGGCTCCTTGCAATCCTGCGGCCTTCGGAGGCCGCACCATGCAGGACGGGTGCGTCAGCCAGCCTGCAGTGTTTCAAAAGCTGGATTTTCGAGCCTTGGAGGTCTTGTCTGAGTCGTGCGCCCCAGGGCCCAGCATGTATCGGAAGGGGTTTAGGGTTTAGGGATGTACGGGTCTGGGGGTTTTGTAGGTTAAGGGTGTACGGGTATCCGGGTATCGGGCTTGGTAACTTAGACCCAAAGTAGCTGCGAAGCCTCTGGTTTGGTACTTAACTTGACCTACCTTACGACTTGCCGTAGGTTCGTACTAGAAATCATTATAAACCATAACGCAGAATTCATTGGGGGCCCAACAAAAGTAGATCTGGTAGGTGGAGGTAGGATGCCGACAGGACTCCTTCAATAATTCGGTCGTCCGGGTTTTACATTCAGCGCCCTGACAGAATACTATTTTCTATTGTCATTCTAGTCCAATATAGTCTTGTGTTAGTTCATAAACATTATATCGTAGTATCGTCTGGTACATTATGGTATATTGTATAGTTTTGTCATATCGGAATTTCGCTTTCTCTTGGGACCTAAGCAGGTTTAAATAAACAGTGGCCCTAGTCGAGAAACCTCCCGAGCTGAAACCTACCTTAAATCCTAAACCCTCACTCCGAAACCTTGAAGCCCTAAGCCCCTAAACCCTAAACACCGAAACCACTAAGCCCGCGACCTAAAACCCGTGGAGCGCTATAGTACCCTGAGACGAACCCTATGGTACCCATTGAGGGTTTGATTATGGAGGTGCCTAAACCCTAAATACCTAAACCCTAAACCCCAAAACCCTTCACCGGAGCTGCGGATGGTCCGAGCCTACCATCCTCAAGCAAGTATGCAAGCAGACGGTTTAGGGTTTGGAGGGTTTAGGGTTTCAGGGTTTGGGAGTTCCTAGTCAAGTACGGAAGCAGAGGGTTTAGAGTTTGGGGTTTGCGAGTAGGGTTTATACCTACTGGGTCATTCCCTACCCCTGTTTTAGGGTACCTACCTTTCTATTATATAGCGCAGGTCCTTACCTTTAAAACTAGCTACTGCAAAATGGGGTAGGCTACAGCTACGACCCCCTAGGTAGGGCTCGGAAACCCTAAACCCGAAACTAGACCTTATAGTGTCCAAGTCCAGCCCGAAGCTCGTCACTGCAAACGAGGAGGTAACCTTTAAAGTTTTGGGGTTTCCATATCCTACCATAATTGAAAAGGTTAACTTTTTGGACTAGGGTATTTAGCCCCTAAGAGCCCGATGCGTTTGATCGCCCTAATTTAACAGCTCGGCCCTTCGGCTTTTGGCGGGGCCCTGACTTTGCTGAACCTAACTCCCAAACTAAACCCTCTCCAGCCTTAAACCTCCGTGGCCTGTCATCAAAAAATTCCTTGAAACCTCAACCCGAAATCCTAAGCCCTTCACACTTAGGGTTCAGGGTTTAGGGTTTACCCTGAAACTCTGCCAAACTGAAACTCAAATCTGCTCTTCGCCGCAACTCTCGGCTCAGCAAGGGATGCGTTTTGAGCCGGCGAGGCAGCTGTGCAAGAGGCAAGGATTCGTAGGCCTAGTGTAGGGGCATTCATAATTAGTGTAATTAGAATAGGGTTCGGGGGTATATTATACTATAAGACCATGATGAGGAACCCCCAAAGCCCTGTTCTAATTCTTAAGGCCCCTATATTAGGATTAGGGTTTGGGGGTTTCGCACATATTCGTAAGGCTTCGTAGGTTGATGCTTTGAGGAATCGAGGCATCCAGGGCGAATATTCGTGGGCTTCGGTTCGTAGTGGAATCTGGGTTGACGGGCTTGTGTCTTTAGAGAATACAGTAGAGCCTCAGGATATTTGACGAAGTCGCAGTTTTGCGCTACGGTTTCGAGATCCAGTTTAAGTGTATAACTACGGGAGTGCACGCATGTCAGAACCTTATTGGAGGCTGCAAGTAGACGTTCGCATGTTGGCGACAGTTCTACAGTGAAAACTAGTTAAAGCTTGGACCCTAGACCTTAAATGTTTGCTGAATCGACCACTTGCAACCAACAGAAGATCTCATGGAAGGGCCAGTAGCCTGCAGTCTCCGAAGCTCGAATTTGGCACAGTGGAACGACTAAACCCTAAACCTGAAGTTCCAAGCCCGAAGCCCTAAATCCGGCACCCTGAACTCAAAACCCTAAGTCCCTGGCAGTTTCAACACATGCATGCATACATACATATGCACATACATATATACATACAAGCACACTACACGCACAAACGCGCACGTGCATACACACGTACAGACATATTCACATGCACACATGCATACATCTTCACACATGCAACCCTCCACCCATCTATCCCTCCGTCCATCTATCCATTCCATACCTGTATACATGCGTACATACTTCTTCATATAAGCAAGCACAGTTACATTTGTATTTACATATGTGCATGTATGCATGTATGTATGTAGGTAGGTAGCTAGGTAGGTAGGTAGTTATGTAGGTCAGGTAGGTATGTATGTAAGTAAGTATGTAAGTATGTACGCGTGAACGTATGTAAATGTATAGATGTATGTAACCATGTATGTATGTGTATGTATGCAGTATGTACGTATGCATGAATGTATGTCTGGTGGAGCGGTTGAGGGTTTCCGTGGATTCAGGTTAAATCTAAGCGGCTGACCCGCAAACGCTAAACCCTAGGTAGCTCAGCAGGAAATCCGTATTCTTATTCCCAAGCCAGAAGCTCGATTCACCTGTGCCCTGCAGCATTTTGCGGCTCACGNAGGCCTATTGCGATTGCACTAAACCACAAACCCTAAATCCTAATCTCTAAAATCCCCAAAACTAATCAACATGACTGTAACATGACGGCAGAAGAGTGGCAAAATCCAGCCCTGGACCACCAAACGTTGGTGCCAGGTCCCGCACCCCAAACCCCTCAAAGCAGCCGACCGAAACCCTCAAACCTTACAGAAGAGGAGCCTCTAGTCAACCCTACAACCCTACAACACAGACAGCCCAATACCTAATACCCTATGAGGCATCCGTTATTAAACTCATACATGAAGCCTTGACATTACACTGTCGACCCCGGTTTTAAGGGTACGTCGGGCTCTCGGAGGAGCCTTGAGAAGCGATAGGCTGACACAAGAGTTCAGCAATCCATTGCGCCTGCGCCAAGCCAAAGATGAGCACCTCTGTCAGCATCTAGGAGTTTCCGAAAATTAGGGGTACCTTGGTTTGGGGTCCTTGTAATAAGGATCCTACTATTTAGGGTACTATTTTGGGGTCCCCTATTTCTTAAACTCCCATCTAGAAGTTTCCAGTTCAGAGTTGACCTAAACCCTAAACCCTAAACCCCTAAACCCCTAAACCCCTAAACCGCCCGCCTAGACTCCCCAACTGCCCTCGGATATACCCGACTTTAGCCCTCGAAATCCGCGGTTCAGGGTTTAGGGTTTAGGGTTAGGAGGATTCAGACCCAACTAAAGAGCCGGGAATAGTGGGATCAGTAGCGAGCCGTAGTTTAAGGAGCAGAAACGGCAGGATTCCTTAATTTCTTTCATACCCAGACCCCCGAGAGGATCTAAAAGTAGATCCCCTAATTTGGAACCCTTGCTACTGAAGGGTACTTTATAGGAACCCCCTTTAAGGGATCTGCTTTTTGGAGCCTCCCGTAACGAGTGCAATAAACCCCAAACTCTCTAAACCCTAAACCCTAAACCCTAAACCCTAAACTAAAGCCCAAGAAAACAGTGAGGCAAACGGTCGTCTGGCTACCAGCATGAGAATGGAGAGCACCACTGGAGGCCGCCCTTCTCGGATTGTTTAGGGTTTAGGGTTTAGGGTTTAGGGTTTTTTTCTGAGTCGTGTTTATGTGGGTTACTATCTCTCGGGGTCCCTGCAGCCGTGTAGCATAAATGCTTTGGTTGTAAAGACAAGACGGTTACAATACGAATAATTTATATTGTAAAAGGATAACATGCTGTTATACCTGGTGGGGCGTACCCTACCCCTTCTGGGGGTATGGTTAGGATCTGTCATAAAGAAGAGCGGGCACCCTAAAAAAGGGGTAGGGCATGACCCTACTTGAAGTGGCAGGGGACTTAATAAGTTGGTTATTATAAGTAGGGATATAATTAGGGTAACTCCACTTAGGGCACTTAGAACTCTACTTATAACCTACTTCCTAAGTCCCCTGCCCCTCCAAGTAGACCCTGAACCCTAAACCCCATAGATCCCTTTGAGGAAGCCTCTCGATCCCTTTAAAGCGCCCTTTAGGAACAACCCTTACTAAGTCCCCTGCCCCTTCAAGTATACCTACTGTTTAAGTTTAAGTACTCGGACCCTCAAGGTTTTCTTGTCTCTTGCAGGATAGGGTTTTGGGTTTTTTTAGGGGGTTCAGTGGTTTAGGGGTGTAGGGTTTGGGATTTAGGGTTTCAGAGTTTATGGGTTTAGGGTTTAGGGTTTTAGGGTTTAGGGGATGAGGGTTTAGCACTTTGTAGGGTTTAGTTCCCCATGTAGTCGCTTTTGGCTTTCCTTCGGGGTCCCCTTCAAATTGCGCAATATTAAGAAAGAATCCTCCTTTTTTAGAGGCTTCTGGGAAACGAGGCAACCTCACTAGCTGTTGGATTTGTCTTAGTGCGTGTATCCTTCCATTCGGCCAGCACTTGCCAAACCTATAGTACAGGATGCTAACCAGGACTATCGGACTATCGTCTTCTTAGTAGCTGTTTAGGTAACTTTTAGCCTTTTGGGGTTTATATAATCCTACCCTAATTCAAAAGGTTAACCAATTTTGGGCTAGGATACTCAGCCCCTCAGTCTTAAGTGTCATTGAACATGATATCCTGAGCTGATTTCATTCTCAACTACAGCCCTGAAACACTAAAACCCAGCACTCGAAGTTCAAAGGACCATCTTCTCCGTCGCCCTGGAGAACACCTGGTGTCCAGACCTCCAGGCACAGATTCGGGAGCCCCCCCAAACCCTAAACAGGGGAATATAGGAGTCTGAAGACTACCACCCCTACCCCGCTCTCTCTGTCTCTCTCCATCTCTCTCGCTCTCTCTCACTCTCTCTCTCTCTCTCTCTTTCTCTCTCTCTCTCTCACTCTCCTTCTCTCTATACATATACAATAACTGATGTAAAACTATGTGCATTTATGTGTGTGTGTATATATATATATATGTGCCGCATAGCCAACATCTGGCCCAACCCGTTTTTGTCAAGGTCCTATAAGCTGTCCGGCTTGAGGGCATAGGGCTCCTCCATAGTTTAAGAGCTTAGGGTTTACAGGGTCTAGGCCAAATCGCTAATTACAACCCTAAGCTTCAACAAACGTAATGAAGGGGTTGGAATAGTTGACACTCCCATCTGTAGAGTCCCTAATGTCCTCGATACTCGATATACTTTAACATGCACACCCCTGTTCTAATCATTACGGCCCCCGAATTCAACTGCCTTAGCATCGAATCCTTATATGGGCTTTTAACCAGTAAGGCCAGTAACTTAAACCCATAGGCTTTCAGGATTGCTTGGCAGGTCGCGTGCTGGTTAGTGCGCAGTACTGTGCATGCGCCGCTACCCACAATGATCACAGCCAAGCAGCCGAGCCAAGACTCTAAACCCCAAACCCCAAACCCTAAACCTTCACCAAGTAAACCGCAGTGCTTCTGGAGCTTAAGGGAGGAGCAGAATTCCTGGTTTCACAGTGGGGACAGCGGATGGCCAGAAGTCCTGCTGACCTTTGAGATCAGATCTAGGTTTCGCATTGGGAGCCCATATCGGTTGAAGGGCCTTTGGGTTTGGGTTTGGGGTCTAGGGCTTAGGATTTTCTTTCCGCTTCGGGCATGGGACACGCGCCAGCTGAAAGCAGGAGAGCCAAGCAGAAATCTTCGTGACATTCGAGAGCTGAACACTGAAAACCTGAAGGGTTTAGGGCCTGGGGGTCCGAACTCTAATATAGGGGCCTTAATAATTGCCGATACTATTTTTGGGGTTCCTTATTTTTTTATAGTATAATGGGCCCCCCCCCAAACCCTGTTCTAATTATTAAGGCCCCTATATTAAGTCCTAGACCCCAAGCTGGGATTTGGATCCCGGGAAGCAGAGTTCATGATTCAAGCCTTGGGAATTTCCGAAAATTAGGGGTACCGTATTTTGGGGTCCTTTTATGAGGATCCTACTATTTAGGGTTCTATTTTAGGGTCCCCTATTTTCGGAAACTCCCCCTTCAACCCTGAGCAAGATGTGCAGGAAGCCATTGAAAAGCTCCCCATGGAGGATGATGACAGGTGGGGACCTCAATCTACAACCTCCAATATACGATGTAGTTTTAGTGTAACCAATCCCGAAGCATTATATACTTGGATAATCATGGGACTTAGTAACTAGGGTTAGAAACAAGGTAACTACAGTTATAACTACTGAAAACTTCAGCTAAGGTACCTTATATACTAAGTCCTATGACCCTCCAAGCAGGTTCCTGCGTATGATCATACTGTGGGATACCCCACAACCCTAGTAAAAATAATAAAGGGGCTCCTCTATGCTCCAACATAGGTAGCTCTCTAAATTAGGGTCCCTTGTTAGGTCCCATAAACAGTACGGCACCCTCATAACAAAACTACTCATATTACCAGCTGTAGAAGATACTTAGGGCCCTAACCAAACCCGACGGCACCAACTCCTGAACCCTGAATCCAATCCTTGTGGGGCTCATTTTTGCCAGGGTTTGCAAGGTCCCGGCTCCGGGATGTGGTAGCTGAGGGGTCATGGTATGGCACGTTTAACCTATTCGCGTTTTTTGTCGGTTCTACTCAGAAGACCTTCAGGCAATGGGAGCGACGAGCTTTTGTTTGCTTCCTTTTCGCATTTGCTACCTTGTCGTCATTTACTTCTGTCCTCTTGGCTGAATCGTTCACACACTGCAGGTGTCCTGGAGCACTGCTCCGGTCTGGGTCACGAAGTTTTGTACATCTGCCAAGGTTGGCCCTCGGATGCCGTGACTGTTTACGTATTTCACGCCCATGCGGTGCATCGTCCCACCTCCTCCGAACTCGGAGCAAGTAAAGACCGGGCGTTCGCCGTTCGCCAGCTGTCGACATGGGCTGGAGGCAACAACGAAGAGCTGGTGACGAATCAGGAACCAAAAAGGAATCCAAACATAAACTTTCGTGTGGAATATCCCAACATTCTTGGCTTACTTAAAGGGTGTATTATGAGAGGGCCCAACCTGGTGGGCTGTTGTTGAGGTGCTTTCTTGGGTCCCTAGCAAAGCTGGCCCACACCCCCTTGCGAAAGCGACCAAATTTGGAGCCAAAGAGGCTTAACTGCTCATGAATCGTACTTGGAGGATCAGGGGACTTAATTAGTAAGTAAGGCCATAAGTACCCCAGTTGGGGTGATAAGTAGTTATAACTGTTATAACTATAGTTACCCTATTTATAAGCCTAGTTACTATGTCCATTGATCTTCCAAGTAATCCCAAATTCCCCCTACTTTTTATAGTATAATATGCCCCAAAACCCTATTCTAATTTATTAAGGCCCCTATAGTAACTGCTAACGAATCGTAAGGCCTAGGCTCTCCGAAAAAGGTTGGTTACCTACAGTCTCCATTATTGTTCCCTGATGTTCCCTGTTTTGGTTAATCAAAAAAAGGAACTACAATGGAGACTATTGATTCTAGTAGAAACCCTAAACCCACTTATATGCCCTGGCGTGGGCTTGACAGAGGCCGGCTGAGGATGCTGGGAGAAAAGCCGCTGCTCCCTAAACGCAAAAATCCTGAGAATCCTTTTAGAACCCTTAGAATCCTAATCGTCCCAATAATCCTTCTAGAGCCACAGGGGTTCCCTTAAAGGTACCTATACCAGGACCCTTCAAGGTCCCCTTTAATGGAGCCCTTATGGTTCTTAATGGTGGGTGTTTGGGGTGCAAAAGAAGGTAGGTAGTTATTTTCGGTTAACCAATTTTATGGTTAGGAGCCTATAGTATAGTTTTTGGTGAACCAAAAAAAGGAACTACAATGCAGACTATAGGTACCCTCATCGAGCCCTTGAAACAACCCGGGAAGGAACCCTGACTGAAAGGAACCCCTATAGGAATCCTTAACGGTATCTGAAGTCCGTTAAGGCAGCTCCTATGCGATCAGTTGAACTTCTTCAACCAGGCCTGTTCTACCAGAGCGTGTTGGTGATTTGGCTCAACCCTAAACCCATGATGCCCTCAGCCCTAACCCTAAGGTGGGTGTCGGGGTTTCATAGACTTAGAGTTTTGCGATGTCAAGCTTTTGCGGCTCCAGTCTTATGTGGGCTACAGGCTAGGATTTAGGGTTTAGGGTGTTCGGGACTTTGCAGTTTTCGCCTTGTGGGTCTTGAGACAGATAAGGTTGAAGGATCGGGTTTAGGTTTCAACCCTGCTGCTGCTCTGGTGGCACTAGAAGACACCAGTCCTACATAGGACATGCAAAATGAACATCAACCTTGTATGATGTTCGGCCAAGTCTGTTGTTACTAGGGGCCGTTGCCTTATGTATGCATGCATGCATGCATGCATGCATGCATGCATGCATGCATGGATGCGTGCACATGCAACTGCGTGGCGTGTCCAAAGCGGACACTCACCTGGATGGGCCATGATTTCGGTCTGCGCCGCGCCCAGCTGCTGACCCTCAACCCTAAGCTTTTCATATCTGTACACTTAAACCCTGTGCAACCCCACCACCCACAGGGGGCGTGCGGTGCAAACCCTAAACCCTTAACCCAACACCCAGCACCACACCACGGGGAGGGGGGAAGGGGGTTAAACACTAAACCAGAAACCCGCAAGCCGGCATCACAGCACACCATACCATACCGCAGCGGGGGAGAGGTTATAGAGCCCAAAACCCACCACCACACCACAGAGGAACGAGGGGGCTTAAACAATCCAAACTCAAACCCACCACCACACCAACCCACCACCACAGCACAGCACACCACACCACGCCACAGGGGGGAGAGGGGGGCTTAAATAACCCAAAACCCACCACCACACCACAGAGGGACCAGGGGGATGAAACAACCCAAACCCACCGCACCACACCACAGGGGGTGCGGCGGGAGAATCAAGATGTGGGGTGTAAGGGGGGTAACCATTGGGGGGTGGGTGGGTGGGGGGAGGGTGGGCAACACCACCACACCATATATGCATAGGTGTGTATCCATATATGATGTGTACATCGTATGGTCCGTTTTGGGCATGGACAAGAAAGAACCTTGCTTGCAATTGGCCATCCCAGCTGGTGCATACCCAAAAACCTCAGTTTTCATTGCATTCAGGGTTTAGGGTTAGCAAGCTGATTGTCTGTTGCCTTAACGCTGATTGTCTGTTGCCTTAACGGTCTAAAGACCCAAGCATTGGGATTAAACATTGGTGTTGTTGGGCTTACACACAAAAGTATGTAAGGTTGCCGGGCTTAGTTCCTAAGACCTTAAGCCCCAAAGCCCCATCAAATCTCAATAACCCACATACCACACGACATCCCCCCTCCCACACGAAAACAAGCAACAGAACAGGTTTTTATTGTACAAGTTGGGTGGTATTCATTCGTCCCCCAGAACCTCTCTAGCCACATGTAGCCTGGTTTCTAAGTCTCTGACCCTTAGGGAATTGGGGCATGATTTAGGGCTTGGGATTGGCTTGGGGATTTCGACCCTCACACCCGAAGTCGCGAACCTCAGCTCTAGACCCCACAAGAACAAAGCCTTAAAGACTTAACCCCTAAAGCCTTAGAGCCCTGAAGGACTTGCTTCTTTCAGTTCTCAAGAGGGGCAGCACGGCCCTGCGGGCGTACCACGAGGAGCATCCGGAGTACCTGCTACTGGGCTCTGAGCCATCGGGTGGATGTTCGGGTTTAGGGTTCAGGGGCTTAAGGTTTAGGGTTTAGGGATGTTCTGCAGTGGCATCCGCAACTGTATCGGATTCGACCGCATGCTTTGGAGCGTGGGGTCCAATTTGATGGTTGCGAGGTGGTGTGTTATGTAGTTGTTTTCGGCAAATTTCTGACGCACAGCACAGGAAAGTTTCATTAATGTGACACAAAAATGTTATACTTGCCCTTCGAAGTACGTAACCACCCTGGCTTGTGTGATAAAGGCTTAAAGGATTCACGTGTGGCTCTCACTGAGGATAGGAAACATTGCGTCACAGCTTTTGATGATTGCTCGTCGGACATGTTAGCCCGTGCCATCACTGGCAGCAGATCAGCCAATTGCAAGACTAAACCCTCAGCCCTAAACCCTATACCCTAAACCCTGTGGCGTAGCTGCCCCTAGCCCGATCGAGCAGAGACCGATGCCCTGAGGACTTGAGCACACCTTAACCCCAAGGGTCCCAGTACCTAATAATCATATACTCTCCAAAATCCTAACCTACATAACTACTATCCTAAAACCGAGTACCTAATTATTGGGTCCTTTGGACCCGTGGGGTAACGCAACACCTATGCAAACTTGTGAGAGTCCTGAGAGCCTTGGGGTAGTCAGTGCACCCGAGGTCGGTAATCTACAGCTCCCTGTCTGCGCTATAAAGCTTTCCGCTGATCCAGGGGATGTTTAAGTTTAGTGTTTTGGAGCTTGGGGCATACATGGAGGATCGTGGGACTTGGTGAGTAAGGTTATAAGTACCGGATTGTAATTACAAGTAGTTTTAAATTTAATATCCCGTTTACAACCCTAGTTAGTAAGTCCCATGATGCTCCAACTAAGGGGTTCGGGACATCACACGAGCTTTTAGTTAGAATCTACCTATAGTCTCCATTGTAGTTCCTTTTTTGGTTAACCAAAATCTCTATTATAGGATCCTAACCATAAAACTGGTTAACCAAAAAAGGAACTACAATGGATACTATAGGTAGAGACCCTTACAGTTTTGGGTTCAGGGTTTAGGGCCTTGCGAAGCTTGTAGAGCTTGAAACCGGTGATCAGCGCTTGTGTAGCCTGCAACACCGGACTTGGAGGGGCAGGGGACTTAGTAAGTAGGTGATAAGTAGAGTTACAAGTTCCCTAAATGGAGTTCCCCCAATTATCTCCCTACTTATAAACGACTTACTAAGTCCCCTGCCCCTCCAAGTAACCGGGCGTTTACTGCAGACTTTGGCAAAACGCACTGAGTGGGGAGGTTTGGTCTTTGTAAAGACTCCTGCTAGGTCCATGTCAGGGCCCACCCATCTTCTCAGAATCCCGACTGTGTAGGGCTTCCGGGGTTTAGGGTTCAATCCACACCGTAAAGCTGAAGCCTTCATGACTCAGCTTATGTCTTTCGGAGTTTCCAGCATCTTACTGTTAAGGGTTCATGTAGTCATAGAAGTCTCCTGAGGTCCCTTATATCTCCCAAGCAACCTAAACAACACAACCTCAAACCAACATCCTAAGCCCTAACACGAAGGCTCAAAACAGCTCAAGAGCCCTGATACACTACTGGTTTTTCGGCCCAAGCCCTTAAATCATGAGCCATTAGCTTTAGGCCCTGAACCCAAAACCCTGAAGGGCCCTAAACCCGAAGCCCTAAACCCTGAGGGCCCTAAACCCTGAGCCCCAAATCGGGTTAAAACCCAAACGCAAGAGCTCCAAAGCCGAACTTGGAGGTGTGTCCTTGGGCCAACCGAATGTTTTCGAGCTCATCAATCAGACTCTCAGCTGGGTTGTTGGCTTTAAATGCTCTTAGGAATTCTTCTTGCGAGTTCTTACGTGTTCGATTCCTTGTGTTTCTGATAGTAAATCTCCAAGGGAGTGTAAACCCCTAAACCTTGAACCCAAAACCCTAAGTATTTTGCTTGTAAGGGCGCAAGTAGCGAGCTCCCAGGGTAGAGGGGTGTAGGCTTTCGTTTTTTTTTGGGTGGTTTGGGATTTAGGGTTTAGGCTGAACAAGGGTTTATGATCTACTTGCAGGATCATGGGATTGAGTAGCTACGATGATACATGGCAGGCAATTGTATAACTCCAATGAAGGTGCTTGTAGCTTCATGTACAAAATCGCATGATCCTGCAAGTGGGGCATTTGGGTCTAAGCTTCGGGGTGCAAGTTTGCTTCTCAGCCTTTTGGGCGGTTTCAGGGTGTCAAACAGGGATGTGAACAATTCGTAAAGTTATTCGTGAGTGTTTCTTAACCCATCAATAGATCCCGATACCAAATTCTAACTATTCCGCTCCTATATGGACTCTATGGGGTTACACAGGTATTGCACAAGCTACACAAAGAGCTTCTACATGCTTTCACTATAGAATCCAGGGTCCAGGGTTTGGGGTGCAGGGCACGGGTGTAAAGATGCATACAACAAGAACACACTTAAACCCTAAACCCTAATCACTTGAGTTGATGAATTGCAAGCCGAATCTTAGCTTGCCTCGCGCGGTGATCCACTTGGGCTTGTCTGCAATTTGTTGCAGTTTCTGCGCCTTGTTATTTAGCGAAAGGTTCAAGGCTTCATTCTCATTGATTCGCTGCTTTTGACATCCAGCGGTTTGTGGTTGGTCCCACTTTGTTGAGCGAGTGTTGTTGTTGTGTTTGGGGTTGATGCTGGAGCGTCTGTGCACATTCACCCAGTTCCGTTTCGGCCACTCCATATTGTGTTCGTGGCCTCGGTGGGCCAGCCTTGAACGATCCGGGGTTTCACAAACAGTACATAACATCTTACAATACACATAAGTGCAAGACATTGCCCTACAGCACTGTGCACCGCAGTACTGAATAGACATCAGCACCAGTATTTTTGCCAATCCAAAGTATTTCACACTACATCGCACAGGAGACTGACAAACAGACAGACGGACGGACGGACGCACAGAAAGAGACAGACAGAAAGAGAGACAAAAACACAGCCAGACACACAGATGCACCTGCCTGTCTGCCAGCCTGCCTGCACTCCCTCCCTCGCTACCCTCCTACCTACCTACCGACCTACGTGCATACACACACACACAGATGAATATCTATATATATATATATATATATACACATATGTATGTATATATATATATACATAGATAGGTGTGCATGCATTCAGCCACGCCCATACCCACTCCGACACGGTTCTGCCGCAGTTGCAGAAGTCGCGACCCTTTCCTACGTGAATCTGTTATTGGTGAGCCTCTGTCTAGCTGATGAACAAACCTACCTAGCTGCACCTGTCCGAGTATCATCGGGTTCTGGGTATATTATAGTCGTATGAAAGATAGCCACGCTACATATCACGTATGTACCAAGGGTCTGCACTACCCCACACACAGACAGACACACGCGCGCACACGCACACGCACACACACACACACAAACACACACACACACAGAGACAGAATAATAGTACTATGTGGCCTCAACCCTAAACCCTAGACCGCTAACCCTAAAACCCTAAAGCCCTAAACCGTAGACCCTAGACCCTAGACCCTGAAAGCCTAAACCCTAAAACCGTAGACCCTAAACCCTAAAACCCTAAACCGTAGACCCTAGACCCTAAAGCCCTAAAACCCTAAAACCCTAAAACCCTAAACCGTAGACCCTAGACCCTGAAACCCTGAAAGCCTAAACCCTAAAACCGTAGACCCTAAACCCTAAAACCCTGAACCGTAGACCCTAAAACCCTAAAACCCTAAAACCCTAAACCGTAGACCCTAGACCCTCAAACCCTGAAAGCCTAAACCCTAAAACCGTATAGACCCTAAACCCTAAAACCCTAAACCATAGACCCTAGACCCTAGACCCTATGACCCTAAAACCCTAAAACCCTAAACCGTAGACCCTATACCCTAGACCCTGAAACCCTGAAAGCCTAAACCCTAAAACCGTAGACCCTAAACCCTAAAACCCTAAACCATAGACCCTAGACCCTAGACTTAAAAACCTAAAACCCTAAAACCCTAAAACCCTAAAACCCTAAACCGTAGACCCTAGACCCTGAAACCCTGAAAGCCTAAACCCTAATACCGTAGACCCTAAACCCTAAAACCTAAAACCCTAAACCGTAGACCCTAAAACCCTAGTCGTTGCTCGTAGACCCTGTCCGCAACGAGGCAGTATCTGAACAACCCCAGCGCCCGGCAGTACGACGGTGGCGTCTCTGAGGGCATGACCCAGGCAGGTAATATGGGAGTTTCGGAAAATGGGGATACCGTATTTTGGGACCCTTATAATACGGATCCTACTAAGGTCCTACTATTTAGGGTACTGTATTAGGGCCCCTTGTTTTCGGAGCCGCCCAGGCAGGTAGAAAAGGGGACTTTCCGAAAATGGCAGGACCCTAATATAGTAACCTAAATAGCAGAATCCTTATAAGGACCCAAGGTACCCCTAATTTTCGGAAACTCCCGCATGGGCCTAAGTAAGTACTTACCAAAACTTCTCCTTGTTAGGATTCCGTTTTACAGTTATAATGTACCATATACCCCAGTATAAACATGGGCCTAAGTACTTGGGAATATTGGTCCTTAGTAGGGTTCCTTCTTATACTTGGAGGGGCAGGGGACTTAGTAAGTCGTTTATAAGTAGGGTTATCATTGGGGTAACTCCATTTAGGGTACTTATAACTCTACTTATAACCTACTTACTAAGTCCCCTGCNCCTCAAAGGGATCTATGGGGTTTAGGTTTAGGGTCTACTTGGAGGGGCAGGGGACTTAGTAAGTCGTTTATAAGTAGGGTTATCATTGGGGTAACTCCATTTAGGGTACTTATAACTCTACTTATAACCTACTTACTAAGTCCCCTGCCCCTCCAAGTAGACCCTAAACCTAAACCCCATAGATCCCTTTGAGGAAGCCTATAGATCCCTTTAAAGAGCCCTTCAGGAACCCTTACTAAGTCCCCTGCCCCTCCAAGTAGTTATCATAGACCCAGGCTTGCGGTTTAGGGATGAGGGGTTTCGGAGATGGATCCCGTCCTGACTGGGGATGGGGATCTTTTCTGCAGCAAGCTGAGTTCATGTCCGGTCTTCAGAGTTTGGGGTGGGTTTAGGGTTTAGGGTTTGGGGTGGGTTTAGGGTTTAGGGTTTGGGCTGGGTTTAGGGTTTAGGGTTTGGGGTGGGATTGCTCATGTGTCAGCTTGGATGATGCAGCTAGTCATGGTCAATGCTAGGGTGCATGTTTCGGGTTTAGGGTTAAGGGTCCGTGTTTAGGGCTTCTAAGTTTCGAGGCGTTGGGTTCCACTGCACTTGGCCCGCGGCGTGTTGGGGTTCAGCTGTGGGGTTTACGATAGTATAGGCTCTAAACTTGGTCACTTCTTTTCCTTAATGTCAAACGCCGAACCCTACACCCTAAACCGTACCTTAACCCACCAGAACCTCTTTTTTGGTGGGGTCCCTATCATTTCCATATTACGTTTAATAATAAAAAGCCTACAAAAATCAGTAGGTTTTGGTACAACCTCAGCCCTCCTCTCACAACCCTGAAGCCTGGAGGTGCTTCCTTACGTGAAGCTGCTGCTGACAGCGCTGAGGACAGTGCTCAGTCGCGTTGCAGGAACCAGGATGCAGGTTCACCTACCTAGACCTAATAGGAACCCTAAAACAAAGTAGGTTAAGGCATCGTGGGGCTGCCTTAACCCACCAGAACCTATTTTTGTGGTGGGGTCCCCAGAAGTTGCAGCACTTCTCATGCTCGTTCAGGCAGTAGCTGTAGCTATGTCAGCTAAGTGTGCGTATGTGACGTAGAACGAGGCTCGCCATGTGTTGTTGATCCAAGGCCAGACGGGTCGTGGACACAATGAAGGGTCAGAAGTACAGCCAGCATGCTCTCTAGAGCTCCCGAGTGGATTTGATGGAACACATCGACAAACTCGTCATTCCAGTGGGTGCCATCTCGACGATGAGCGTGCCGTCCCTTCTTGCTAGCCTTCACAAGTGGAAGGATGAGGATGTGCAGCTGCCATTCTACCTACCTCTGCTTGTCTTGGAGAGGTTCAATGCCGAGGTCCTGGACGAGGTCGTCGAGTCCGTGGCAGCAGAAGACAAGAAGGTCAACAGGGCCTCGGGTTTAGGGGTCCCTAAACCCTAAACCCTAAACCGCTGAGAAAGGGTGTGGTCTTTGGGGGCTAGGGAGTTCCTATTCCGACGTTTTGAGCTCCGTCGTTATACTTCGGGCTCGGTGGGCTTTAGTTCCTTTGGTTTCGAGGCTTCTAGGCCAGGTAGTTCAGGTTTAGGATGGTTTAGGTTTAGGAGTTTAGGGTACATTTGGTGAGTCAGGTCTCAGGGGATTCATTCGAGGTCTAGGGTTTTAGGGAAATAGGTTCGCAGGGCTCTTAGTTTAAGGCTCTTGGGGCTTAGGGTGCTGGGGTGTTTTGACCTTAAGCTTGCGAGAGCTCAGGTGTCGAGGGTTTAGGGTTCAGGGTTTAGGGTTTAAGGCCAGTTTGGGGTTAACCCTAAACCCTAAACCCCTAAACCTTGAACAAGATAAGATTTCTTGCAGACGGAAAAAGGCGCTTAAAAAAAAAGACCCTAAACCCTAAACCCCTAAACCCTAATCTCCTAAACCTTCAGGGTCTGCGTTTTAGGGTCCAACAGACTGCCAGACTGCTAGATGGCACACACGAGCTGGGGGGGGGGGGGGGGNGGGGGGGGGCAACAAGGTTTGCGGTAGGATATACTAGCACCATTAAGGGACATATCGGGACTTTAAGGGCAATATTCTTGACTAACCAGAACCTACGTTTTTGTAGGGTCCCTATAAATCCCATTTCAGGGTTTACAATAAGAACCTACAAACATGTAGGGTTTAGTAGGTCTCGGTAGTCAGCGTACTTGGTACCGCCACCCTGAGTCATTCGAACAAAAATCAAAAAGCCCCAAACCTGAAGGTTTAGGGTTTAGGGGTTTAGGGCTTAGGGATTTTGATCCATATGCTCCTAACCACAAGGTTTCGGTGTGTTTGGGCGTTAACGGTTCGAGCATGGAATTGCCGAAGGAGTCTGCCGCCGGAGTATCACTACAAGGGCTCTGAAGCTTGGCTGACGACGCAGTCCTAACCGTGACAATAGGGTTCCTAGGGTCCCTTTAACGGGGTTTATAAGGGCTACTATAAGGGATCTATATGGGGTACTATAATATAGGGGCCTTAATAATTACCTATACTATTTTGGGGGTTCCTTATTATAATTGTAGTATACTGGGCCCAAAACCCTATTCAAATTATTAAGGCCCCTACGTTAACCAGGATTTCATGCAGCACCCAAGACCCTTTCAACCCTGAAACAATTACTTACAGCAGACTTGGAACTGTATCCTCGCCTTATACATACATGTATATACAGAGATTATATATATATGTAGATGTATGTACATATATATAGAGAGAGAGAGAGCGAAAGAGAGACAGATAGATATATCATGAACACCGGCACCCTAAATCCTCATCGCATCCAATCCCCGCAACCCGAAACCCCGAACCCTGGACTTTCATAACCTGAACTTGAAACCCGCACATTCTGAAGCCCAGACTGCCCAGATAGGGGTCGAAGCCCCACAAGACCATCCTAACAATGGTTTTGGGGACCAAATTCTATCATAGTAGCACACAGGGACCCTCTGGGTAACTAGTTATTGTCACCCTTAGGGTCCTTGACATAATTATCGTACAGTCCCTCCCCCCGCCTCCAGGATCCAAGAAGCTGGTCGGACTGTGGGGCTACTGAACTTATAGTAGAAGCCAGAAAGTTTTAACATCAATATCCTCATGCCCTTAAGCTAGAGTATAGGGGATCCTAGCACCAATCCTCCTAAACCCATGTTCCAACTTTCTGGGGTTTACTATAGCTCGAAAAGAAAAATCGAAACTTTCGGCTTGCATTCTACTGGGAATGCAGCGAAAGGCGAAAGAACCCTGAACACTCCCCCATGCACTAAACTCCTTTGCAAGGTCTTACGAAGTCTTCCAGACCGACACGACCACGTGGAGAGGCGCCTGGGTGGAACTTCAGGGGTTCAGGGTTCTGGGCTTACCCATAGGCCCCACTGTAGCTCCTTTTTTGGGATTACCGTACAGGATCCCAAAATAAACCACTAAAATGAATTACTATGGAGCCTCTAGGTAGGAAGGCTTTCCGAGCTACCGCTTTTTCGAAGAGCGAACGGCCTGCTAATGAGGTATATAAAACCGCAACGAAGGATATTTGGGAGGTGCATCCATGATTGAAGGATTTTTGTAGTTAATTCATATGGGTGGTTGTCAAAATCATGGTCCCTTTTTGGGTACGGCACCTATTATTTAGGGTACCCAGGAAGGGACCCTAATTTTCACAACTGCCTATACAATAGCCCTTATAGTAGCCATTTTGCCCCCCTTTGAAGGAACTCTAGCCTAATTATATGGACCCTTAGGCTAGTTATAATTGGTTTAGAAACCTTCGGGCCTTGGGCCTAGGGGTTTCCATTGTCGATGAAGCTTCGGGTTTCGGGGCTATGGGTGCGGGCTTTGTTTGGAGCTTCAGGGTGTCCAGAAGAACCCTAAACCCTACGTCCGAAACCCTAAACCCTAAAAACCCTAAAAACCCTAAAAGCCCTAAAAACCCTAAAAACCCAAAAACCCTAAACCCTGAACCGAAGCCGATACTTGCAGCCTGGCTCTTTATCTGGTCGCTGCTTTTAACCGTACTTGGTGTCACTGGGGGCATGTATTATAATTCTGCTTATTACCTACTTAAGTCCTCCGACCCTCCAAGTAACCCTAAACAGTGCAGCTATCACCAGCCTGTCAGTAACTCGCGCGCAAGTAAGGTTGGAGGACAGCGTTAGAATGTCCCAGCTATCCTGCACATCTGCAGTGTGCATTGAGTATAAGTCACCACCCGACACCTAGTGTAAATTTGAACGATCCCAGGTCTTCGAGCGGCATCCCGATGTAAAAGCTTTACGACTTTCAGCCTGCCCCAAACCAATTCCGGTATGAGTATGCTGTATAGGAAGGACTACCACTACTTGGAGGCCCTTTTGACTTAGTAAGTCTACTTAGTATCCCCTAGAAACCATATTATAATCCCCCATAACCCACCTTACTAACCCTACTTACTAAGTCAAAAGGGCCTCCAAGNGGAGGCCCTTTTGACTTAGTAAGTCTACTTAGTATCCCCTAGAAACCATATTATAATCCCCCATAACCCACCTTACTAACCCTACTTACTAAGTCAAAAGGGCCTCCAAGTAGGGTTGACTAAGGCAGTAAGTATGTTACACAAGATCGTGCGTAAGGATGCGACCCAGTCCGTTAAACCGATGTTGGGGTACCCGACTTCCAACTCACATGCTCCGTCAAGTAGAATCTCATCAGGTGGTGCCTAAACCCAAAATCCTAAACCCTGAACCGTGGGTGTCTGGAAGAACTCTAAACTCAAAACCCTAAACCCTAAAAACCTAAGAACCGTATACCCTAAACCCTAAAAGCCCTAAACGCCCTGAACCGTGGCGATGGGCGACGGACCGGACTTGACCATGGGAGGAGTCACGTCTGAGAGTGGAATGTGGCCTCCCGGATTCCTGACCTGATCGTCTTCGAAGGTCTGAGATTTCGGGCTTAAGGGTTTTAGGGTTTAGGGTTTAGGGTTTTAGGGTTTGAAGGTTTAGGGCTTAAGGGTTTAAGGGTTTAGGGTTTACTGTCTGGTGCTTAGTAGGGAATGGGGGCATGGATCCCTATAGTAGTCCATATACTCCCCACTAATAGTTCCCATAATCCATTCCCCCATTCCCTACTAAGCACCAGGGGGTCTTAGATCCGGCAAGGCACGGCTGAATATCATAACTTCATTCATGGTGGTCAACGTCTCTATCCCAGCAGAGGTTGATTGTCAACACAAATCTCTTCCGTGTGGAGATCGAGTGGCAGATGCCGAAGGTCAAGGTCCAAGAACGGGGTGCGGCCCAAGCTACTATAGGGGACTCTATATTGTTCTATACTGTTTTGGGGCTCCTTACTATAATTATAGTATAATGGGCCCTAAAGCCCTATTCTTTTTGTTAAGGCCCTTATACTAAAACCCCATGATGCCCCTCCCGCCGTAATATAAAAACTCCCGGCCCCCGGAATTTCGCGGATTCGGGCCCGCAATTGAAAGTTAATTAAAAACATTAGGGGGGAGCTAGGATTGTCTTAGTTTTAATAGAGTCAAAGACTACAGCAGTACTAATCAGACCGAAGAGACCAGAGCTTTAGGGTTTAAGGGTTTACTAAAGCTTTAGGGCTTGGGGCTGTAGGGCTTAGGCTTTAGGGCTCAGGGCTCAAGGTTTTGGGGCTTAAGGTTTAGGCCTTAGGGTTTTAGGGCTTTAGGGCTTTGGGCTTTAGGGCTTTAAAGAAGTAATTATAGAGGCTACAGGCTTGGGATAACTAGCAGCTGGGTGCGTGATGGGCGGTCTTTGTGTTTGGCTCATTAGTTCTTACTCTCAATCCCGAAATCCAGTTTTTATATTAGGGAGGGGGGGGCCCTTTAAAATTAGGGGGAAGGGATTAGAACCCTTAGAAGGGAACCCTATTCCTTTGTTAAGACCGCTATATTAATCGCTAGACGTCGACTCCTTCTTAGTCTATCGCCGTTCAGAAAACGAATCAAGTTGCACCAGAAGTAAGGGTGTAGGGTTAAGAGTCTGGGGTCCACCGATGTGCTGATCCTGTCAAGTACTCCGGGAGGATGGCTCAGCATAGAAGCAAGACCATAAATCGTGAACCCTAAAAACCCCAAACACCACGACCTAAACGGCCTTAAACCTCAGACCCTAACCGCTATAGACCCTAAACCCTAAGCGCTAAATCCCCAAACCCTAAACTCAGACTGTTAGACCCTAAAAGCCCAAACCCTAAACCCTATGAAAGCTCCACCAAAGCAGCCTGCCCACCCCAAATCCCTAAACCCTACGCCCTAAACCCCTAAGCCAGGGTTCAGGGTTTTGGGTTTAAGTTTAGGGTTCAGGATTTAGGGTCTAGGGTTTAGGGTTTAGGGTAAGAGTCGGTTGACGCAAACCCCATGCAAATCCAAAAAAGGGCCCAGCCCCAAAGTGAAGCCTCTGTTGTGTCCCAAAGCTCAGGCGCTTCTACAAGGGCCGGCTGTTTTTCAGGCACGGTTTAGGGTGTAGGGTTTCGGGTTTAGGGTGGAGTAGGTGTAGAGTGAGATCCAAAAAGTGGTTTAGGGTGTAGTGTATCCCTAAGAGTCCTTGTACCCAAATAGGATATACTTTGGCCCCAAAAGTACCTATATAGGGACTGCTCTGAGGCCAAAGTATGTACTATTTGGGTACATGGACCCTTAAGCCTTAGGGTATCCTCAACCCTGAACCTTAAACCGGATTCCCTGTACACGCCCTGACGGGCTCGGGTTGAAGGTCCATGCTTCGCCGTCATAATCCCGAAGCCCTAAACCTCTCAAAACCCCAATAACTTAGAAGCTGAGTAGGTAACCTTATAACCTTTTGGGGTTTGCATAATCCTACTATAATTGAAAAGGATAACCTTTTTTGGGCCAGGGTACTCAGCCCCTGAGATAAAGCCCCACGGAGCTTTAAGCCTTCATAGAACCCTTTAACTCTGAGGCCTTAAACCTCTGAAAACCTCAATCAAGCCCTAGAAAGCCTTGCGAATTAATGGAGCCCGTTCAATCCGAAGAGTTGAACCCCTAAGGCTTAAGGCTCCATGGGGCTTTATTCGGGTTTAGGGTTTAGGGTTGAGGTTTTAGGGTTTAGGCTTTAGGGTTTAAGGTTTAGGGTTTAGGGTTTGGGTTTAGGATTTAGGGTTTTGGGTTGAGGTCTTAGGCCTTCGGGATTATGACGGCGAAGCATGGACCTTCAACCCGAGCCCGTCAGGGCGTGTACAGGGAATCCGGTTTAAGGTTCAGGGTTGAGGATACCCTAAGGCTTAAGGGTCCATGTACCCGAATAGTACATACTTTGGCCTTAGAGCAGTCCCTATATAGGTACTTTTGGGGCCAAAGTATATCCTATTAGGGTACATGGGCCCTTAGGGTAATAGAACCCTTGCAGAACCCTTTGTGGGGACGCTTGCTTCTGACGTGCTGCGAGCAAGTGTTCAGATTAACTCCTTGTTTGAGCATTCCCCGAGTGCAAGGGGAATACATACCCAAACCATAATATATAATGATAGAATTTCCTACTAAGCCCTACTTAGAACCCTACGTGCAGCCCCAAACCCTGCTAAATCGTAGGCTGCGACCCTTCAGATTTTAAGGCATAGCCCTTCAAGCTTAAAAGGATTGTTTTTTGGTGAACCTTCATCGTTGGAATAGGGTATGCTGAAGGATTCTCGAAACGTTTGGTGAACTGTTATAGAGTAGTTGGAGGATCATGGGACTTGGTAATTCGGGACATAAACAAGGTTGCTAATACTATAGTCATAATTACTTATAGCTCCAATTGAGGTACTTATAACTTATAACCTTACTTACTAGGTCCCATGATCCTCCATGCACCCCAAACCCTCAACCCCACGCTCTTTACTCTTATAGTTGCTTTTGCAGTATCTGCCTGCCATCGCGCAGTCGTTCCGCGAGGCATCAGGGTATCGCTGTATGGCAGCCACGCCCTACGTGGCGTAGTGGCAGGCGCGACGTACACAGCGCTCCACGGCATGGTCCGAGCTGTCGAGAACCAACTTACAGTTAATGTAGGAACCTGATGAAGAAACCCTGGCCCTAAACCCCCCAATATACTCGGATCCATAAAAGGAACCCTAATAAGGACCCAAGGTTTCTTAATCAGGTTCCTACATGACCTTTTTCGGTTCTGCGTCGGCCTCGGCTATCCTTGAAGCCGCTGACGAGCTAAAGCCAGAGATCCCAATACCCCTGAATTAAGGAATAGACCTTCAACCATAATGTTAAGGCCCCTATAGTTTAAGGTATATTCCTTAATTAAGGGGTATACCTTAAACCAAAATATTAAGGTCCCTATAGTTTAAGGTATATTCCTGAGTTAAGGGGTATTGGGATCTCTGGGTAAAGCTCACAGACTGATGGCTTGGAGCGTTGGCCGGAACGCAGGCTGGGAAACAGGCAGCGCAGGGTGCGCCGTGCCAGCCGCATGTCGCAGTCCACGCTATTTCACCTAGAAGTAGAGTAGGTAACCTTTAACCTTTTTGGGGTAGTATAATCCCTATACAATCCTTGTATCATGAAAAAGGTTAACCTTTGGTTCCCCATGATACCCGACAAGTAGGTTCAGCAGCTCTCCCCAAACTCTAGCTTGCAGAGGTCCAGGGATTGGCGTGAGGTGCAGGCGTTCGTGTTTAGGATACCCATGATCCTCCACGTATGCCGACTCCACACCCCCTTCCTCAATCGCCAGTAAGATCAGGGTTTCTGGTTTAGGGTCTTAGGGTTTGGGAGGGTTTAGGGTATAGGGTTTAGGGCAGCTTAGGGTTTAGGGTCTTAGGGTTTATGGTTCAGGGGTCAGTCCTGTGTACACGCTTGCTTGTTTGATTCCATAGCAGCTTCAGCCCCCCCAACCAGGAATCCGAAACCCAACCAGGAATCCGAAACCCTTCCCCCAACTACAGGGGGTTTAGGGTTCAAGGGTTTAGGGTTTAGGGTACCTTGCAATAACCCATACTATAGCAGAAACCCCTGAAGCCCAAATCCTTGCTCTAAATGAGAGTCCTTGGATCCTTTGAGACGAGAAAGCTGCCAGGTATGCCTTCAACCGAGCTACCTCCGTGCCATCTGCTGCGGAGCCAACGCAGCTGCTCGGTAGCAGAGATGGACATCCTTTAAGGGGGCTGAGTAGTCTTTTCGCGCTTGAAGTTTGCCAGCTCAATTATAAGTGGGGATTCATATGCATACAGTAAGCCGGCTAGCGGCAATATACTTGCATGAATCACTAGGCCGTGCTTTTAGTATAGGCGTGGCCCAGAAGAAGGAGCTATAGGCATTACGGAATAGCCACTTGCCGGGTCACCGAAATCCTAAAAACTCTAAGCCACTCAGAACTTTACAGTATATTGTGGGGATTCTGTATATAAAGAGGTTTCTAGTCCAGAGTTTGTGTATAAAGAGTCCCAAATAGTCTCTGTTGACAGGAGTAGGGTTTGTGCAGTTTCGAGCTTCCCTTGCCTCCGTCGTGCCACAGTTGACACCTATGGCTTTTGAGCAATGGCCCTTTCCATAACTCTTTCTCATGTTAGAATACTGCCCTTAGGGGAGAACGTAAGTGATCAGGGGCTTAGATAGGTTCTAAGCAGCATTGACCCCCCAAAACCATTATCATCGCCGACTTGCCTTCATTTTAGGGTTTAAAGTTTGGAGTATACATGTTGGCCTTGATGTAGTTCCTATCCGGAAGCATTAGGGTCAAAGTGAATATTACATGAGTTAGCATGGACCCTTGGGGCTACTAAGTCACCTAATCCATCAAAGGCGGCAGCTGGACACAGAGCAGGGCACTCTCTGGCAGTGCCTTGGCCTTGTTTCTGCCACCCCTTTGGTTGAACCTTCAACCCTAAAGCTTTAATCCTACACCCCCAAGCCCCAAATCCCCTCAACCCCTGACCCCTAAACCCAAAACCAATGCTCGAGGAGGCAAAGCCCCGGCCAGACTCTAAGAGGCATGGTTTCCGGGCTTTGCATCCTAGGTCGTTGTAGGAGTAGAAATCATGTGAATGCTGAAGTGTAGGGTCTGGGGTTTGAAGTTTAAAGGGTTTAGTGTTTGAAGTTTCAGGCGTAGGCTTTGAAGTTTAGGGTTTAGGGTTTTATCTGGCGGAACTGCGAAGAATAGTCTGGAGCATGGATTCCCAGCCGGGTTAGTCTCCTGAGCGGCCGTTCTGTGAGTCTGCTGGCCGGAGAGCACGAACTCGTCGCTACTCTGAGCGCACGAGTCCAAGAGGCGCTCCTGGGCAGTGGCGGACTGAGGAGGGCGGGATACTGGCAGGAATGAGCGAGTCGGCATGGGTGTGGCTTTCCTTGTGGAGGCTGCGCATGATGCATGATGCCGAGGACGAACGAGGAGCAGTATGATTGTAATGATCCGTGAACGGCTACATCTTGCAAGTGACATGCAATGTGCCCGGAGCTGTTGGCGGCGCTACACCTGTGGTGGGAGACACGCGTCAAGATTTTGTGTTGGGGTTTTTCTTTGTGTTTTGCCACCGCTATGCACGACCTCCATGTTTCCAAGGGTGGTTCTGACGAGAAGCTGTGCAGCACTCGAGCCTGACCAGACTCCAGTGGAGTGGGTCCATTGTCCATGATCCGACAGAGGCGCAGGTCCGGAAACTCTGGCGACCTGTGGCGTTTTTCTTCGACATTCTCCGGCGCAATCAGAATGTCGTTTAGTATTTGGGTCAGTTCATGATGATCAGGTATGTGATAACCCTAGTTAGACCCTGAACCCTTTATATGTCTGACAATATAGGTAACCTTCAACATCATGGTCCCTAAGCACTAGTGCTACTCTGAATACGGCACCGATGGTTTGGGAACCCAAATGGGGCCGTGGGGCCGAAGTTTTGACAACCACCCATATATAGGGATCATAGTACCCCCACAAGGTACTTCGGTTTGCCTCAAAATTTTGGATCCTGTTGGTAAACCCTAGCCTAAAGCCGACAGGTTCTTACCCCTGAACCCCTCTATAGAGCCTTAGATAGGGGGAAGAATAACAAATTATTATAGGGGCCTTAATAACTAGAATAAGGTTTTGGGGCCCATTCTACTATAATTACAATACAAAAACTCCCAAAATAGTATTGGTAAATATTCAGACCCTTTTACTACAAACTTAAAGCCCTGAACACACAAGAGCCTACTAGCACTCTGACAGAACACTGGAACTTTAGAGGAACCTTCTATGGCTTAAAGTGACCCTAAACCCTGAACCCCACACCTCACCCCTAAACCGTGAACCCGAAGTGATAAGCCCTGAGCCGTACACCCTTACCCTAAACCTCAACCTTAAACACTAAGTCTTTAAGCTCAACCTAAAGCCTAGGCCTAACCTCAGGAACCCAAAAGGCACATAAGCATAAGCATTTTGTGGGGATATCCCTACCCTATTGGGCTTCATTATAAGGGTGGTTTATATGGGATATCCCTAACCGTATTTTTGCTTATGTGCTTTTTTGGAGCCCAACCCCTAAACTTCGACCCTTAAGCGTCGGAAGGCCAGCGGATCTCATGCAGTAGGATTCAGCCTGTTGCCTGGGTAAGCTTTTCATGTAGGGGTTTAGGGGTTAGGGGCTTCGGGTTCAGGGTTTCAGAGTTTAGGGTTTAGGGTTCATTCGAATAGGGTTTAGGGGTTACTTGGAGGATCAGTGTACTTAGTAAGTAAGGTTATAAGTACCCTAATTGGGGTTATAAGTAAATATAACTATAGTTACCCTATTTATAACCCTACTTACTAAGTCCCATGATCCTCCAAGTAGGGGTTTCGGGTTCAGGGTTTCAGGGTTTAGAGTTTAGGGTTTGGGGTTCAGGGGACGGTGTTCTCGAGTGTCTGTGGCTGTCCCTTTGGAAGGGTTTTCCAATGTTCCTAATGATATGAACACAATGGACTCTTGAACATGGTTGTTTATTTCGGGTTTAACGAGCCTACAGGCTCAAGGCTAGAAGCACTGGTCTGGAATATCTCAGGAGAAGTAAGTGTCGATTCAATACAAACATTAGATATTGAATTCTCAGCATTTGTGTGCGTGCTGTCTTCTAGAGACCATCGGCCTCTTCAAACCTTTTTTGTCGGGTCGCTGAGGAATCGTTGTCATTACTATAGGGGCCTCAATAATTGCCAACACTATTTGGGGTTCCTTATTATGACTACAGTAGAATATACCCCCAAACCCTATTCTAATTATTGAGGCCTCTATATTATCTCCATTTTGGCATCCACTCCTCGTTCAGCAGGAAGCCCTAGACCCGACTCGCTTTGCAATGGCCAGGATAGAAACGAACGGAGAGGCCTGGTTAATAAATAGAGTAGTGTTCCTTTTAAAGGGCTCCTTCAAGGGCTCTCTAAGGGATCTATGGTAGGGTTCTATAGTATAGGGGCCTTAATAAAAAGAATAGGGTTTGGGGGCCCGTCATGTTATAATTAAAATAAGCACACCCCAAAAAATATAGTATAGGTCTTTCGATTAGGGTTCTATAGTTTAGGGGCTGGGTTTTAGACCCTATCTGTAGCCGAAAAGACCTACCTTTCTAAAGTTCCTAATATATAGAAACCGTAATAAGAACCCCTAAACAGGCCGGTCTTTTCGGCTACAGGTAAGCCCTAAACTTCGAAGATTCAGGTGCGACTTCCGGGACTTGGCTCAGGGTCTACTTAGGGGTACTTACGAACAATCTTTAATTTTCGGTCCCGTTAATCCCTAAGAACCAGCTAAAATTATATTTTTTGTTAGGGGTCTAAGTTCAGTATAGTCTACCTTAACCCACCAGAACCTACTTTTTTGTAGGGTCCCTATAAATTCCATAATAGGATTTATAGTAGGAGGCTACAAAAAAGTAGGTTTTGGTAGGTTACGGTAGCTGTGACTGCAAATCCGTCATCCTTAAACCCTGTTTGGGGTGTAGTACTATAGGGGCCTAAACAGTTACCAATACTATTTTGGGGGGTTCCTTATTATGGACTATAGAAATTGTAGTATAATGAGCCCCAAACCCCTATTGAATTATTAAGGCTCCTATTGGAGGCAAGGTGTAGTGTTCTCAGGAAGCACAAAGCTTCCAGGAAGTCTTCAGAAGGAAAGACCTCCAGGAACCGAAGCCATGGAGAGCGCAAGGCTCAAGCGACGCGAAGTCGTTGAAGGAACAGAAGAAGGAAATGGAACAGTTGAGAGACGCGCTGAAGGAAAACACGTCGCAGATGAAGGAACTTCTTTCTGCCCACAGTAGGACGACGGCCGTTCAGGAACTCAGCGTGGAAGTGAAGGACGCGAAGTGGCAGCTTCAAGAGATGCAGGAAGACAACGTAACAGAAAGAACAAGCATCCACGACAAGCTCAAGGAATTCCACAGGAACGTGGAAGACTTCCAGGAACAGTTCAAGGAAGCCATGGAGGACTTTTTCGAGCACGTGAACGAGACCGGTGAGAAGGCCACAAAAGAGGAAGAAGAGGAGGACGCACCTTAAACCTTAATCCCTGTCTATATCGACTTAAAAGGTTGCCTAAGCCGAGCCGTAGCGGCACCTGCCATGTTTTGTGCCTGAAGGAGCAGGAGACTTGGTAAGTAAGGTTATTTTTTATAAGTACGTTACTTGGGGTTACGAGTAAGTAATTTCAAAAGCCCTAGTTGCTAGGTCCCATGACCCTCCAAGTCGGATTTCTGGGGTAGCAGATAATGCTTGGCGGGGTGCCTACTTGAGGGTTCAGACGAACTCGGGGATATGGAGTTGGGTGCTATCTTGGGGTTTAGGGTTTCGAACCTATAGGATTTCAAGTTACATTTTTGGGATCATGCATGAGGTATCAGTCATTTCAGAACCTGAAGCCCGTAGCTGTAGTTGATTTTCTGGTCACAGATTCCGCGCATAGAGGCACTTACGACTCTTTGGGCCTCGCAAGCCCTAGGTCTACTGGGAACCCTCACTGCCACGAAAAAGACTCAAGACGCAAAGAATTCGCTAATGCCTCAGGACGAAAGTTCGTTGTACTCTCGCATGTTGGTCCTGTGCAAGGTTTAGGGTTTAGGGATTTCGTGTCAACTTCAATCTTGAGACCCCGACACCTTCTTCCGTTTCCGACTTCGGGGAAAGTTGAAAATTAGCAGTTTAGCGCTGGACTACACGAATAAGCCCTACATCTTAAACTCCAGGCCGTAGTTCTCAAACCACTCCCCCAAAATCCAGGAACAAACTACACTCTATAAAGCCTAAACCTTAAACCCTAAACCCTAGACCCTATAAACCCCAAAGTGCGCCGAAAAGAAGATGGAGGCCTACAGTGTGGCCTTCTGTGCCTCAGCAGTGCAGGAGAGATCGTGGCATTTATGTTCTGAGTGATTCTTAGGCTTGGGCTGAGGGTTTAGAGTTTAGGGTTTAGGATTTAGAGTTTAGGGTTTAGAGTTTAGGGTCTAGGATTTAGAGTTTAGGGTTTAGAGTTTAGGGTTTAGGATTTAGAGTTCAGGGTTTAGAGTTTAGGGTTTAGGGTTTAACGGGTTCTAAACTTCTTAAACCCTAGAGCCTGATGGTTCTAACCCTGCCAGGACCCCCAAGGGCCCTTTATAGCCCGTATTTGCGGGTATTTGGGGTATATTAGACGGTAGTTCAAGGGTCTAGGTAGACCCTAAGCCCTAAACCCTAGAAGGCTTTACTCTAAGCTCTAAAGCCTAGATTTTCGAATTCCTGAGCCCTAACGATTCGTTGCCCTACCCATAGGCTCCATTGTAGCTCGCTCCTTTTTGGGATTACTTTGTAGGAGCCTGTAAGTAATCCCAAAAAGGAACTGCAAAGAGCAAAGGGCTTTCAGGGCTACGGGAGTTTAGTGGTTCGGGTTTAATATAGGCGCCTGAATAATTAGAATAGGGCTTGGAGGTTTATTATACTAGAATCATAATAAGGAACCCCAAAACTCTATTCTAATTTTTCAGGCCGCTGCATAAGGGCATTATCGGCACTATTCCTTTGGATTCCTCATCATAGATTATATTGTGCTTTATAAAACGAAGGCCTTACATATGTAAGGTTCGAGGACTTAAGGTCGAGCTCCGATCCAGGTGGCTTCCAAGTTTAGGGTTTTTTCGGGTTTAGGGTTAAGGAATCTGTAGCTTAAATCCTGATCCCGAAACCTTATCAAATCCTAAGCCTCAGTGGGCTTTGTAAAGTAACCCAAAACCCTGACTCCTGGACCCTGAACCCTTGCAGGGTGAATGAAGTGCCTTGCCTCGGTGTGCTGTTTCAGTGATTGGGTGGTGATGTCAAGGGCTCCCTACTCTCATCTACGCAAAGGGTCCATATACACTACAAGTATGCAACTAGGTGTATAGTCGAAAACCATGATTAGGATGGTCTTTGGAGATCTAATTCCGTGATAGTATCTTTGGACCGTCTGCGTATTGTAGTACGTGTGTATCTTCCTTGTCCTTGTAGTAAGGATCGCTAGTAAGGGCTTGTTCGCAAGTTTTGAGTAAGGAGAACCTGTTCTTGTAAAGGTTCGTCAATCCCCAAACAGCTGTTTTCAAAGGGCTCTTATCTAAAGCCCCATACAACTTACATTTCCTTTTTCGTCGTTTCCTTGATCCATGGCCCATCCAGCCAGCATCACACAGCTGCTCCAGCACAGCGACGACCTGCGTCAATGGTACTATAGGGTCCTAAATAATTACCTATACTATTTGGGGGTTCCATATAATACTTATAGTATAATGGGCCCCAAAGCCCGATTCTAATTAATTGTTAAGGCCCCTATATTACGTGGAGGCCACGGAAACTTCGAGGACAAAGGCAGTGGACCAGCTTCCGCAATCTGCGTCCGGCTCATGGGTACTTGACGCGAACGCGCTCATTGCTGGGCAGTTCGCATCACAGCGGAGCGTGGTGAAACAACAGCTTCGCACAAGTCTACTCTTTTCCTGACACGTTGAGCCACGAAATGATCCTGAGTGCGCTTTGGATGAAGCCCTCAACCTCGCTTAGGGTCTAGGCTTTAGGGGTGTCGCGTTCTTTGGCTGGTGCAGCTACAGCTATACCCTGGCCGTCACGCAACCTGCAAAACCGAACCCTCCAACACTAAATCCTAAACCCAGGAGGAAGACGTGCTGCTGCCTCCACTGATTTGCCTGCAGGCTGGAGAACGGTCTATGGCTTGGATTGAGCCCTAGCGTCCCCCAGTCCACTGGGAGGATCTAACAAGTAGATCCCCTAATTTGGGACCCCATGCTACTAAATGGGAACACCCTTAAGGGAATTCTTGGATCCGCCCAAGGGGTCTGGGTAATCTTATATAACCCTAAACCCTAAACCGTAATCTTATATACTTCTAAACCCTAAACCCTTATAAACCCTAAACCGTAATCTTATATATTGCAGAAAGGGCCGCTGGGAAGGAGCCCTTGTCGGCGTGCCGTGTGTGCGAATTCACGGACACTGCACGGGGGCGGNTAAGGAGCCTCTTAGGAGGCGCTTTGGGACCTTCGACTTCCCGTAGGATCCTACTACAGGGCTTCTACAAGGATTTCATAAGTTGAGGGTTTGGGACTTCAAGGGTTTAGGGTTTAGGGGGTTTAGGGTTTAGGGTTTAGTATGTTAGGGTTTAGGGTTTAAGGGGTTTGGGGCTTTGGGTTTAGGGTTTAGGGCGGAACAATGAGCAATAGCATCCCCGAAAGTCCCTAGTAGTACACCCCATGCCCTGTTCGAATTAGTCAGGCCCCTACAGCACCTCCCCCAAGCAACCGAGCACTTTTAAGGATGTAGATCGCCAACACTAATCCCCCCACGCTAATCCCTAAACCCTAATCCGTCGAAGCTCTTCAACCCAAAATGTCTCTAAATCCTGGCCGCCCTCAGCACGAAATTCCAAACCCTACACCATAGACCCTAGCCCAAACTCTAAGTTCCACTCGAACCCTAAATACCCTATCATTTGGGAGTTATACTCAATATGATTTCCGTATATAAATCCTCAAAAGCGTAGGCCGTTTACACTCCTAGACTCTGCACTCTCCATGACTCTTTAAACCCTAAACCCTAAACCCCTTTTGCCCAGCATGTTGTTGATTCTCCTCGCCGAGGTCAGTGTGACTCTCACTGGATCCATACATACTACAAGTATGGACCTAGGCCCCAAACAACCATGCCTATTATGGTTGTGGGGGTCTCATTCCATAATGGTAGCATAGTTGGACCCTTTCGGATTGTTTTGATTCGAAGTCCGATTCAGGGAATTCCTCAAGGGGTCGTAGAAGGGTACTGTACGTTTCACGGTTTCTATAGGGTACCGACTGGCTTTAGGGTTTATCGGGTTCAAGGGACCCAAAGCCTAACAAGAACATGCCTTGACGCGGAAGCACCGATCCAGAACCCCCTTTAAGGCAGTCGCAGTCGAGCATTCAGTGTCATTGCCACGTCTCCAGCATTGCCAAGCCATGCTTTGCAATTGGCTTGCACTCTTTTCGTGCTGCGCTGTGCTGGGCCAGTTGATCCCGGAAGATGTCACGGCAAATGCTTCAGAGTTCGAACCTCAGCCTGAACCTGAGAGAGCTTGCGATGCTGGTGGTGGTGTTTTTCGCCTTTCTCCTCGTCGCTATGAAAAGCGTCTCATATTTCTCGAAGACTGTTTGCTTGTGGGTGTCCCGGGCACAATACTTGCTGCTCCCCTGCTTTTCTCAAAAGGTGGATGGCTGGATGGCACGCTGGTGTTTGACCATGGGGACTATGCATGGAAGGAGCCATGCGTCACGGCAGTGGCACTCAATATTTCGGGCGACGTGGTCTTTCGGAATCTGGGTTTTGGTTAACGAACTTATATTAAGTTACCAGAATTATTATTAACCTATAGCCAAGAAATGCAAATACCTAAACCCCCAACAGTAGGTAAAATAATGGCCCAACACCTATAACAGGCTATTATTCTACATACCTTTGGGTCTAGGTAGGAGGGTTTCCATATTAAGGTAACTTACGGCCCCCTAAACCCTAAACCCTAAACCCACTTACGGCCAGATCCGCAACAAAAACCCAGGAATTGCCATTCCGACTTGCAAGGCGGTGCTATCAACATCATCAACCCGCATGGAGTCTGGGTTCTCGTTTAAAAACTTCCTCAACCCTGAATAACCAACCTTTTTAGGGTGATTTTCTTATATAAGTCTAAAAAAGGGTAGGTTATTCCGGGTTAAGGTTTGGGTTTAGGGTTATTCAGGGCTTTAATTACCGTCGTAGGGGATCATAGTCTATAGCAGTATTGGGCATGGTTGCGTTATTCCGAGTAATGTACGTTTAACTCCCTAACAAAAGAACCGAGGAGTGCCCCGTCACGGGCGAGTTGCTCAACACGAAGGCCGGCTCCATTTCGACAACTGCAGCGCCGAGTTCAGCGGCGGCGCCATTGCAGCTGTGGAAGTCGAGTTTCACGGGCAGGAAGTACTTTTTTCAAATTGCAGATCATCCGGTGGATATGGTGGTGCAATCAAGGCTCAATTTGGTGTCCAGGTAACGGCTCACAATGTGTCCTTCCAGCACTGTGAGGCCCGATCGGGTGCCGCAATCTGGTCTGATGCTGGTTTGTGGTTACATGGTTGGTCCACGACCTTCAAGAAATGCGACTGCTCGGGCCTCAGAGGAAACACTGCTGTGGTGAGAGTTGGATTCCGAGGGCAGGTGGAACTGATGAACACGCAGATATCCACGTCAGTTTGCTTCTTTGGAATCGATGCGCTTGGAGCTCTCAATCTGCGTATTCAACGGAGCATGTTTGCTTGGTTGAGAGCCGGAGCCATCCTTGCCGACTTCGCGTCGCGTGTTACTTAGTAGCTGAGTAGATAACCTTCAAATTTCAATCTTTTGGGATTTATATATAACCCTACCATAATTGAAATAACCTGTCCTGGGCTAGGGCACCCAGCCTCGAAGGTTAACATTCAGCATGCAAGCTCCCAACATACAGCGATGTTCCTGAAAGCGCGCAGTGTGCAAACAGTGCTGCTTCAAGACGTGAAGGTTTCCAGGTATGCCTTTGGGAGATTTTGCATTTTCCCTTGTTGAGCCTACGACGATCTTATTGACCAACATTATTTCAAAGGCTCGAATGGCCAACCTAGCCCTAAACCCTAAACCCTGAACCCTAACTTTTTAAACCTCTAAATCCTAAATCCGAAACCACTGGTACAGTCCTGGGTTGGCCCTAAACCCCAAACCCTATAACCACTAAACCCTAAGCCTTATAACCCCTAAACCCTCTCAACTTTACAGAAACCCTTCAACTTTACCTACCCCCCTCAAACCCTCCTCATCACAGGCACCGGGGGTGTAAGGGGGAGGGGGGTAGGGGGCCTTAATTTTTAATACCCCTAAAACGCACCTGATAAGGGCTTGGTTTTGCGTATCCCCCCTTCCCCCTACCCCCCTAAGGGTCCCTATAAACCCTAAACCCTGAACCCCTCAAACCCCCTCAGGTTTTTTGCACCCCGCCTACTGGAACTCGATGCATCGACCTGGGTTTCTGGACCGGCAGAGCTGAAATCCAGTTTGACGATGTACAGCTCTTCCACAGACGCTTGGGATAAGTAGAGATACCTGGAGGGTCCATAGTAGTTCCGTTTTGTGGTTTACGTTGAAGATCCTATATGGTAGTCCCAAAAAGGAACTAGAATGGAGCCTATGGATGGTTCTAAGATTCAGGGTTTTAGGGTTGGGATTAAGGGTTTCAGGGTTTACGGCTTCAGATGTTCAGCTCTTCTCAAGGCCCTCCCAAGCCGCTCTGTCTGGCCATGCATGCTGCTAAAAGTTGTGCATGCTGCCTCGGCTATCCTCGACTTGAAGCAGTCTGCTTGCAACCACCTCTCGCGGTCTACGTGCTGCATCGTGCGCCCGTGCTGTGCATGTGAGGAACGAGAACTGTTGAGGCAGCACGCAGTCATCTTAAACTCTTAAGCGAGGCAGCACGCATGTTTTTGTTTGACGTGCTCTAGGGTTTTGGAATTGAGCAGTATCGTTGGGTTTCAAAAGTAAATTTCCATCTCAGAGTTTTGCATTCGGCACGTGCGCGCACCACGCGTTGCGGCAAAGTTGAAGTGGCACGCATGCACTCGAGGCAGCACGCACTCTTTTCAGTAGCACGCTGCTCCAGACCCCTAAGCCCTAAACCCTGAACCCTAAACGCTAAACCCTAAAGCCTGAATCCTAAACCTTGCCTTAAAACCTGAATCCTAAACCCTATAAACCCAGAATCCTGGACCCTAAACGCCACATCCATGCCCAGAGAGGGCCTTGATCTTCCACAGAATCTTCGGATGTTCAGCAATGTAGCAACCTAGGCCTAAGAGTAACCTCGGAATGAACAGGGTGCCCTTTTTGGTTTAAAGGGGCTGATAAGGGAACCTGAACCCTAAAAAAGGGAATAAGGGCCTACTCTAGGTCCTAATGTAGCAACCTGATTAAGAAACCTTGGGCCTTTATTAGGGTTCCTTGTATGAATCCTAGTATTTTGGGGGTTCTAGGCCCAGGGTCTCAGGGTTTCTTCATCATTACCAGGACCACCCGAGGGCTCTTTAATGAAGTCCTTATGGCTCTTAATAGCGGGTATTTGGGGTATATTAGACGGGTACTTGGGGTCTAGGTATTATATCTTTTAGGATGTTCAGAAGTATCATTTTTCTAACAAATGGCTCCTAATCCCCACTGAAACCCTACGCCCTAATCACTATTTTTCTAGGTTCCCCAGTGGTGCCCTCTTGCTCTTTTCTGTTGGATGTCTCCTCATTAAAACCTTTTCAGTAGTATAATGTTTAATTTTTTTCGGGTTCCGAGTATTGTACAAGTAACCCCAAAGCATATATGGGAGTTTCCGAAAATAGGGAACCCTAATATAGTACCCTAAATAGTGGGGTCCTCATTATAAGGACCCCAAAATAAGGTACCCTTAATTATCCTTAATTTTCGGAAACTCCCATATTCTTCCAGTGGGCACAGAATCTTTGTAGTGGAATAGAGTAGCTAGCGCCTTCAGACCTTTTGGATACGGCTGATGGACAAAATCCTGCATTACCCATTATAAGGAATATACCATAATTCCCATAGTTTAGGGTCCTTAAGGTCATGCAAAATTTTGTCCATCAACCGTATTCCCTACATATTCCCAAAGGTTAGCCTTACCTTAACCCTGAATAACCTACCTTTTTAGGGTTCCTTATTATGATTTCCTTATATAAGTCCTAAAAGCTAGGTTCTTCCGGGTTAAGGTACTTCCCCTAGGATCCTGGACCAGTACTTGGAGGGGCAGGGGACTTAGTAAGTAGGTTATAAGTAGAGTTATAAGAGCCCTAAATGGAGTTACCCTAATTATAGCCCTACTTACAACCAACTTACTAAGTCCCCTGCCCCTTCAAGTAAGGAATCACCAGTAACTTGGGTGGGGAGTCCATGCTTGTGCGCTTTCCGGCAAATGCCGCGTGGCAGCCCGCGTCGGCCAATCCTGTGGACCTTACCTGCTACCCGGGCTCCTATCCGGAATTCAAGCTCGCTGAAGAGGACCATTGGGTTAGGGTTTAGGGTTTAGGGTTTAGGGTTCGGGCTCGCTGAAGAGGACCATTGGGTTATAGGGTTTAGGGTTTAGGGTTCGGGCTCGCTGAAGAGGACCATTGGGTTAGGGTTTATGGTTTAGGGTTTAGGGTTCGGGCTCGCTGAAGAGGACCATTGGGAAGTGAAGACGGTGCCAAAGCTTAAGACGCGTATGGACTGCTCAACACTTGTCCCTGATGGCTGCTGCCTTCTGGTGGGCGGTCCTGGGCACATCCTCAACAACTCGCAGCACAAGTTGGACAGCGCATCTAGGTTCCCCACTAACTAGCGCGCTTCGAACCTTTTTTGTTTGGGTTCCTTACTGAAGCCCATTAGTAGGAAAAAGGGTACCCTTATTCTTCAATATTACCACTATTGCTACTATTATTATTATTACTATTATTATTAAAATTATTATGATTCGTATAAATTATTATGATTATGATTATTATTATTATCTATTTTTGTTGTCTCCGTTGATGGTGTTGTAGTTGTTGTTGGTACAGACAAAAGCAGCGGCCCGTTGCATCTGTTACTTAGAAACGAGTGGGAATGCTTCCGGTGACCGCATATGATGCTCGTAGATTTTTGGGGAATGCAAGCCATGATTTGCACCAGTATCTGTCCCATGATAGAAATGTGGTGTAGGCTGGGAGGTTGTTGTAAATGGGGGGGGGTCACAACAAAACTGGAGCCCCGTCTGTTGTTTTGACCCCCCCCCCCCCCCCGCCTCCCACAAACCCCCCCCTAACCCCCCGTTCCCCTCCCCGGCATTCTAACTTCTGACATCTGCAGGCGGCTTNGACAGGTTCTGTGAGCCCGAGTCTGTGGCCTAGTATGAAAGTTGTGGGGAGGGTGGGGGTTTGTTCTAAGGGGGGGGGGGACACAAAAAACCTGGGCCCCCCTTTGTTTTTTTGCCCCCCCCCCCGCCCCCGTTTACAACAACCGCCCACATTACACCATGTTGCCGTCCCAGGTATTGGAATCTGCGAACTGTTGAAGGGTTTTCATTAGGGTTTGGAAGGGATTTAGTGGTAATGTTGTCCTGGGCTTCTGCAGGTTTAAGGGGTTAATGGGCTTTGACAGGGTTTATCTGGAATTTTCGAATTTTCATGGCTTTTCATTGGATATCGAAGGGTTCAAAAGGGACTTGGTAGTACCTGGTAGGTGTCATGTGATGTTGCAGGGCTTTCGTGGGAAGTTGAACGACTTTACTGTGATTTTGAAGGTTTTGAAGGGATTTTGAAGGGTGGGAGTTGGAAGGGTTTTGATGGTGTCTAGGATGGTTTTAAATGTTGTTTTTTGTGGTATTTGGAATGGGATTTAGAAGGATCCCTAAACCCTAAACCCCCTAAACCCTAAACCCTAAACCGTCTCAATGCTTTTGAAAGTGTGCTTCAGGCGCTACAGCCCAGAGCTGAAGCCCAATCCCAAACCCGAAAATCTCAGAAGACCGCAAAGTCTTCCTGTAGCCGAAAAGACCTACCTTTTTAGGGTTCCTTCTTATGATTACTGTATATGGTTCCTGAAAAAGGTAGGTCTTTTCGGCTACAGGTTAAACCTAGACGCCCGTGAATCCTGGACACCTACAATACGCACCCTGATAAACCGAGTCCTTAGACATGATTTGAAAATGCTTCAAAGCCCTTTTGAAATCCTTGCCAATCTTTTGAACATCCTGCAAAATCCCGTTGGAATCCTTGGAAATCCTTTGAAAATCCTACAAAATCCCATTGGAATCCTGGAAAATTATTTGGAAATCCTTGGTAATCTTCTGAAAGTCATTGGAAGTCCTCTGAAGATCCTTCTGAAAATCCTTGGGAATCCTCTGCACCATAGCCACTGTGTTATTGTTGTTGCGGGGTGGGTGGGGGCGGATAAAACAATATGACGGGGCTCCTGTTCTGGTCTCTACCTAATGTACAGACAAAAAGCAGATACATTGACGGGGCTGCAGTTTGTGTCCTTGTTCTTGTCCTTGTTGTTGCTGTTGTTGTTGTTCTTTTTGTTGGGGGTGGTGGTGGTGGTGGTGATGGTGGTGGTGGTGGTGGCGGTGGTGGTGTTGGTGTTTGGTAGTGGTGCTGGTGTGGGTGTGGGTGCGGGTGTGTGTGTGTGGGTGTGTG